>JAQIXD010000475.1:0-26313 GCA_034699985.1 Minunthozetes semirufus
GCGGCAATTCTAGCTCTTCCAGCGCCACGACCTCTGGTGTCTTCATTTACCACCGGAAGCTCAATAGCCCGTATCATATCTTTGATAAATTATAAGATATTAATAAATTAAAAATTGTGAACAAAATCGAGAAAATTATTTATTTATTTGGGTTTGGCTTTTGGTTCAGTAGTTGTAGTGTTTATTATGAATCAAATGCTGGGAAACGACAGTAAAATAATAGGAAACAATGACGACATTCATAACATGTTTATTATGGGAGGGTTTCTCAAATAGGCCTCAATTCCGTGCAATACTTCTATTCTTTTGATTACAAATATTTATGACATTTAATATAATTGATGTCAGATATGGAGTTATAAACCGTTTTAAGTAATAACTATTTAACTCTCATTTTATTGAATATCTCTTAGTTTGGTCTCAAAATCCCGGTTTAAAACTTGAATTCTTTTCTGAAGTGAATTTTTGTGGTTTATTCTGTTTTATTGATAATAGATTACATTGTAATCAATAATAGAGAACCGATTAACGATGTCTTCACTGGAATCAGAATTACTTGAATTCAGTCTCAAGTTATTCAAAGAGTTGTCAAATGAAGGCAATACTGTTTTTTCTCCGTTTTCGGTCTCGACATGTCTTTCGATGCTTTTAATGGGAATTAGAAACAAGAGTTCAAACGAAGTCTCGACAGCGATGTTTGGAAAAGCCATAGAAGATAAAGACTTTGAATCATTGGCCACTCAGTTGAAAAACTTGAAGGACAGATCACTGGACAAGAATTCGAATGCAATCATTTCGACAAATCTGATGTACAGCGACAACAAGTTTGAAGTGTTGTCTCAATTCAAGCAAATAATCCAAAAGTATTTCGAAGCAAATATTAAAGAATTGGAATTCTCTAACAAAAAGAGCAAATCAGTTGATGTAATCAATAGTGACATAAGTAATGCCACAAATGGTAAAATCGATAAACTATTAGAGGATGTGTCGGAGGATACGGTCATGATTTTGGCGAACGCTCTGTACTTTAAAGGTCTTTGGAAGACTCAGTTCCTCAAACAAAATACATTTACCGATAAATTCACGACTAATGGCGGACAACAAATAGACGTCCAAATGATGTATTGCAGCAGAGAAATGCCTTTCGGGTACAGTCAGTCCCTTAAAGCCAGAGCCGTTGAACTCAATTACGAGAATACAAACGCAGTTATGATTGTCTTATTGCCAGACATCGAGACTTCACTCAAACAAATGAGAGATAATTTGAGTATTCAATCAATCAATCAATTGATTCAGAGTTTGACGAAAGTTAAGGTCGACCTCTCGTTACCGAAATTCAAGATCGAATCGACTTATGATTTGATTCCTCCGTTAAATAGCGTTGGAATCAAAGATATTTTTGAGAGAAGCGCCGACTTTTCAGGTCTGAGTCAACAAAAAGGATTATTTGTATCAAAAGTACTCCAAAAGGCTGTAATTGAAGTGAACGAAGAGGGAACAGAAGCGGCCGCCGCCACAGCCGTTATGATTACACTGATGTGCATTCAATTTAATGAAGAATTCAAAGCCAACCGTCCATTCATGTACTTATTGGTCACTAAGAATTCTGTCCAACAAATTGATTCAATACTTTTTATGGGTGAATGTCATCATCCAAATGAATAAACACTTTTGCACTGCCTCTCGACTGAACACCATTTGATCAAAATTAACAAATAATTCAATTAATTTAAAAATGTTTTCATTTAATGCAAAAAATATAAAAACGTTTATATAATAATCGGTTTAACGTTTGCATAGATTTTCAAACATTTTATATAATATAAGAAATATTTTATAAATTTGAGGCAATTATTGTGAAAAAGGCTTTAATTATATCAAATGTTATATAAATTAAAATCAAATGAAATGCAAAATAAAAGACAAAATAATAAATTCAATACTTTTCAGAAATAATTGATAATAAATGCAATTCTTTCACTGAAAGGACATAAAAACAATAATTCAAAGGCAGTGGTAGTGGTCTTCACTCAATGGCTGAATCCGTTCTCTTTGTTTTGTTCTTGTGGTTGAGCTGTTGTTTGCGCCAATTGTTTGGTTTCGTATTCCTTTTGCATTCGATCTATCATTTCCTGCATTCGTTTGAGTTCGGCGTCCTTTTCCATCAGCGCTTTATCCCTGTCCTCCGAAGCAATACTAATGTTGTCTCTAAGGCTCAGATCAGAAGAGGAGGTATTCCTCGCCACCAACTTCTCTGTGCGGTAATTCTCGTAGTGGACATCTTTGGTGACGTCCCTCAAGTCCTGCAGATGACTGACAAGCATTGCCCTGAGTTTGACAAAGTCTGAGTGCTCAGGGTTTTCGGTCTCACAGATACCGAAATCATATTTACGTCCTCTCACTTTCCGTCCCTGAATTTCCTGGATTTCGACCGATGAGTTCACAGCGAAAGGGACCGAAGCTTTCAGTTGTCGTATGTGTTCCTTATATTCCTCGTCTTCATCCGGATCGCAGTCAGGGATCGAATAAATTTGAATATTATTTGCCTTTAATTCCGTCAGAATTCGTTTCTTCATTGTTTCCGTTTCCGTTGGGTTCAGAAAATCCGATTTTCCTATTATTGGGATTAAACTCACTTTCGTTTGGAGGGCTTTCATCGCCGAAATGTCCAGTGGTTTGAGTCCCCAATTGTTGGGATCAATAAAATAGAAGCAACAGTGAACTCTTGTGTCACTTATTTGTCGCCGATTCAGACCCGATTCGTGATTCAGGTATTTCTCGAACTGTTGGTCGATGTATGAGATTATTGGTTTCCAATCGTCTTTAGAGTTCAGGGAATCACCGAAACCGGGAGTGTCCACAACTGAAGACACAAAACACACAATTAATAATCAAATAAAATCAACTCATGTGTTGTCAATTACCTGTGATCTTCAGTTTGACGCCCTGTTCCTCGATCTCAAAGGAGTTGGTCTCGATTTTAAGAGTTGACTCAATCAGTTGTTTAACAGTCGGAAATTTTTCGTCTTTCTTTGGCACAGTCTTAAACATGGCGTTGATTAGAGTGGTCTTTCCTAACCCGCTTTCTCCGACCACCATAAGAGTGAATTCGAACCCTTTTTTCACATTCTTCCGGTGCAACTGATTCGGCAAATTAGCGAAACCAATGTAATCTACTTCGGAGCTCATCGTTTGAGAAGACACTAATTTCAAACTAAAATTAGACACAAATTAAAGTGAAATTAAAACTAAAATAAGAGAAAATTAAGAAAAAACAATCAAATAAAAGGTTTGATTTGATTTAGACTTCTTTTATGCCTTCAAAATGTGTTGTTTTGACTGACAGTTGGGTCGCATAGAGTTTGCGCTTTCACTCCATTCACAACAAAACCAATAAATGAGTCACTATTTTGTTGAAAAAGTTTGCTCTCTTTGAGAGCATTTCAATGCTATCTATGAATGCATCAAAAGTTTATAATCAAAGGAAGAAAACTTACGATTCCTTCCAATATTTCGGAATTTAACCCACATTTTAATTAATAATTTAACCAAGAGTTCAACAAATTCTTTCACATTCCCAAAGATTTAATCATTAAAATATCAGAGACCAGGGATACGCCTACTTTTGATAAAATCATTGCTCTTGAATCAAGAGTCTTGATTGTTTCAATTTGTTGAAAGTTCATAATTCATAATTTGTTTGAAAACTTTTGTCTGAAAAAGAGAGTCCTTGAGACTCATTCTCCGTTTGTCTAATAAATATGTTAATTTGTTTGATTTACATTATATACACATGTGATATATCAATGATAAGACTCATATATTTGCATGAATCAGATGCACATTTGCTCATTTGCTGAGTTCCAATAAACTTGAAAGATTTATTATTAATAAAATATTTGAACAAAACATTTACATCAGAAGTTATATCAGAATAATCCATATAATTCTTCGATACTTTCATTATCACAATCAATGAGATAAGTAGTGAGTTCTCCCTTTCCTTTAATATTCATTCGTCCCCTACTGTAAGGCTTATACTGTGAGTCCATATCTATTAAAATCTTTGCCACTTCTTCAGTGGTGTGTATTTTGTCGACCACTCCATTGGTGTCCATACGAGAGGCCACATTCACTGCACCACAAAATACCATTAATTCTGAATTAAGAAATAGATTTCATCTCAAACCTGTGTCGCCCCAAATGTCGTACTGAGGCTTAACTGAACCGACAACTATTTTAAACATAATAATCATTTTTAGAATAAAAACAAATGCAAAATATAGTGGAAATACCGCCAGCAATGACCGATCCAATAGCTATTCCGACCCTTAATTTGAAGTCAATATTAGTACCAGATTTGTTGGACTGACTGTTGAATCGATATAAGCTCTTATTCATTGCAGTCGCAAATCGTACCAAAACTATTAAATTCTCGATTTCTTCTTCAGAAGAGACGACACTCTAATCAGATCCAAATATCAAATTAGTATTTTATTGAGAATATAATGTTATGATTTCTCACATCTATAGACCCTCTCCCAGGTTGCAGACCTGATGCCGCCATATAAGTGCTGCCAATTGTCTTAATTTTTTCAATTTTATGACTAAACGCCGGAAATATGAGTAACTAATAAATAGATTAAATATAAGTCACAATATTTAACATAAGGAGGGAATACCCGATCAAATTCGCAGATGATTTCGTTAAGAATCGCTAAATACTGGAGTCCGTCGTCAAGAGTTGACTCTTTATAATACTCGAAGAAGTTTGGGATCCCAGCGAACATCACTGCAATGGAACTGTACTCTTCGTAATAGAGATCTTCATTGAAAGGGTCCGGATTGTTAAAGAGATATCGTTGGGCGACGTGAATCGGAAGAATATTCTTTAACAGTAATTGATTCACTTCTCGAGTGAGTTTAGCCTCATTTCGCTCGCGTTTAAGTTTTGTTGACCACAAGAAGTCAAGTCTTAGAATGTATTCAATTTGTCTGTCGATTACATACATCATAAGATAGACCACAAACAGGTATTGCATGTGAGCCAATCGGGGAGTGAAGAACTCAAACTCTTTATTTTCCGGTTGACTATAGAAGCGATCGATTATCCTGAAAACAGAACAGTCGTTATGTTTCGTCAGTTCGTTGAACAGAATTAGAGATATTGTGGTCAAAAAGAACTTCAGCCACAAATTGATCCGAATAAACATTGATACTGAAGTTATGGCCAAAACAGCGGTATATGTATAATATCGGGACTGGTATTCAAATTAGCAAATTAGCAATTATAATGAGTGTAAAACAGAATATTCTGGGTTAAACTGACCCATTTGTAGAGACATTCGTGTCCAGAGTCTTCTTTGTCATATCCTTCAACTTTTTCTTCCATAGTTTTGTTTCCAGATTCTTTGCATTGAACTGATTCCAGACATGAGATCAAAATCATAGAAAAAGATATCGAAAACCAAATGAATATCCGATAAAAATAGTTTATCTGTAATTCAAAAGTCAATAATTAAAGAATATTTGAAAAGAGATGAAGACCTGCCTTATAATCCTTGTAATGCGTTACATATAGGGAACAAATTATTATAAGAGATGTGACATAGAAGATAATTGATCCCTTTGTGTACCAAAAATATTCCATATCTCTGGGTTCGTGTTCGTCATAGAGTGTCATAAATCTAATTATCATAATTGCAATACTGATGAAAGTCGAACAATATAAATAAAAAGGAAATAATGGATCATTTTCTTTGAAGAATAGGCGCTCCTTCTCGTAATCGAGTGTATGGATGTGCTTCAACTGACTCATATTTAAAGTATCCATTGTTTTCTTCGGTACAAAATGCAGAAGATGTGGATTTACTTCAATGGATGGATGAGAACTATTGTATTGTCTGAACAAATAATGTGTTAACCATTAAATTGATTATCGTTTAGTATAAAAACCTCTTAAGATTTAATGGCATTTTGTCGATAGCATTGGTGATGGTCTCACTCGCAAAACTCAACATTTCTCTAAACTTGTCTAATCTATGTATTGGTTTAATGTCACAAATGTTATCTCAAAAATCAGAAGCCATACCCCTCTTCGTATCCGCTGTCTAAAACAGTTCTTCTTCGGGACATTTGTAGGGAACCAACTCTTGAAGATCTCGAAGACAAAGAAGAATTCTATAGAAATTAGAATTTTCAAAATTAGCTGATATATCATATATATATGTCAAATAGGTTTAATGGGTGACTCACTCGGGCACCAATATTGTTACGGGGTCTTTCGAATTTGCTGTCAGACCGGGAATTCTGTTTAACATATTGTTTGGCAGCGGATATGAATGATCGCGATTTACGAATCAAGTAAGTAGTTTCACCCGGGATTACATTGTTTTCTTTAATATAAGATATAAGTATTATATATATTATTTAAGGATTTATATTTAGATAAGAATTAGATTATTATAACTAAAATTAGAAGCAATTAAAGTCAATGCAAACCTTGAATATGAAATTCTGTTCGCATTTGTTTGGGCACTAAATCGAGGGTAGTTTTAGTTATGTGAACATAACCAGGTTTGCCATCATGCTCCATTTGGGAAGCCTTCATACTATCGAGAGACCAGATATCGAATTGCCATTTCTTAAGACCTAAAAGACCAGACAAAACCATACCCGTGTGGATACCAATTCTCATATCAACATTAACTTGATTTTCTTCTCTCAAATTCCTTAAGAAAGATGTGTTTGAAAATAAATGGGTTTTGAAAATTCAAATATAAATGATTTACTTAATAATGTCGATCATATCTATTCCCATATTAATTGAATTTAATGCATGGTTTGGGTCAAAGTCTGGAATTCCCGAAACACAGTAATAACAGTCCCCCAATAATTTGATTCGCAGACAATTATTAGCCTAAAGTCAATTGGAGTCAAATAAAAACATTTAAATCATAGAATCAAATAAAGAAAGAGTTTACTTTTAAATATGATCATGATCAAATTGGTTACAACATTATATAAGAGATAAAAACTGACCTCTGCTCGACTATCAAATCGACCAAAGAGTCCGTTAAGCGTTTCCACTAATTGTTGGGGAGATTCCATAGATTGGGTCAAAAGCATTGAGTTGACGATATCTGCGTATAAGACGGTAACATTTGTGAACTTTTCGATATACAATTCACTAAATGGTCTCGAAATTGAATTCTTGTTCTCGTTGTTGTCCATATGATGAGCGAACTTCTGCCTAATATCACGGCGGACTTTATCCATGAGATGCTGAGGTAAACATGAACCCAATAGTTTTTCCTGTTGTTCCTTCTCTAAATTCAACTTGAATTTTGACTCAACACAGCGTCGGTGGTCGAGGAAAGCCCTTCGCACTACTATTTCCAAAAGAAATCCTACATAATAGGCTACAATGGCGGCACAGATATAGAAAAACAGGTCCGACACTATGTACTTAAATTTGTCGTAAATATTCGGGTTCGAGGACCAGGGGGTCAAATCTTGACAGTTAGAGTACGTAATACGCGGCCAAACAAGTGTTACCGTTATTTCAAATATTATTATCAAAACAGTGGTAACACTTGAATACCAACGCGAAGGGAAAGGCAGCAGAAGTTCATTGCAAATGATAAGAAAGTAAACGGGTCTCAACCGTTTCCACTTAAAAGTTTCATTATCACCGCTGAGGGTAAATAAGAAGCCTCCATATTCAGCATGGATCATTGCTGCTAACACAGCAAAAGAGGCTATTGCTCGCGCGAACTCTGACTTCAGCCACTTTTCGTTGTGATGGGCGAGTATTAGGAATGATGTGTACACTACTAGTGATGTCAAACGAAGCATTGCCGGGAAAGGAAAGGTAAAGTCTGACTGATTCGGATGATATCACAATTTTTACACACTTTTCAATAGTTTTATATTCAATTTAGACTTACTTTGAAGAAGAAGTACCAAAAAGAGTCAATAAAGTTGACCACAATATTTAACATCAATAAGACAGTGAAGAATCTGTGCTGAAGTCTTGACATATAGTATTTGAAAAGAATATCATTGCCTTTGAATTTGAATTCTTCTCGCAATGAATTCAAATTCCAGTCAAGTTCTCCCTGATTATCATCTTTGCTGAACTCATCAAACGCTTCCTTTAGATCTTTGTCGACATCGACATAGAGTGAACTGGCACTCAGAAGACGCCGTCTACCATCGTATGACATTTTAGCTAATGAGTGGCCAAATGACAAGTAATTGACTTTTAATAAACATTCAATAAATCATTATTTCATAAAACAGTTCTCTTATAAGTTAAAACTCGAATGCATTGCATTTTGTTTGCATAGAAGAGTTGAAAATTTGTTTTCCCTATCGATTCAATTATTCATCGAATTGGTTGACAATTATCTCAATTCGATAGTAACTGTTGGATAATCATTAGTACAGATAACTCACAAATTCCTCATAAGTCGCGAATTGAACTCTAAATACTCGATATATTTAAACAATAAATCAAAAAACATGTTTAATAGGAAAACTACCCATCATATGGTTAATTGTTATATATGTGATAAAATCATCATAAATAATATTTTCAGAATATTCTCATTAATTCTAATTTAATAAACACTACTATTAATTAATTATCAATTATTGAAAGGAAAGCCATCAATTGAATAAGGATACGACCTAGTTAATACTGGAAATCACCTTGTTATAATAATTCATATTAATTATTGATTGTCTGCTGTGATGTTTGCCTTGAAATTTGATTAATCATTTGATTGAAATGTTATTCATTTTCGCCAATCATTGGATTTATTTTCAAAACTCAAGTGAAAAATATTGCGATAAATAAGTTGTGAATCCGTTTCAACGATTAACGCGAACTTCAATTAATAGAAGACAATCCTTATTCCGTCCTTAAAGAGAAGTATTAATTGATTAATGATTATCTGATTTGAGTCTCTCTTCACAGCTATTGAGAGGATTAAAATTGTTTGATATGTTTGGTAATGACTCTCAGAATGACATTTGAGGGCAAAAGCAGAGATAAGTTAAGGAAAAGTCTATTAAAACAATTTTATCGTTTGTTTGAAGTCTTTTATTGAAAGATATTTTTATTCAGAAATACTTAGAAATAAAAGAAAAATATATTTTTATTAATAAAAATCAAATAAAAAGCAATTCTTTGGAAAAATAAATAATATTTCAGATTCCGATCGTATTCTTGAAGATATCAAATATCTTGTGTTTGAATCCGTGGCTTATTTTTATCGAATTCTTAGTCTTACGAATCAATTCTAAGAACTCTTTCTCTTCGAAACTGTCAGTAATCAAAGCCTTGACTTTTAAGACTCGCATCAATTGGACGGTTAGGTCCGGATGGAAATCACCATAAATTTGTTCGTATATTGGAATCGATTGAACGCCTATTGAGTAACACTTTTGCCAATCGCTCTGAAGAGTAATCAATTCATCCATTTGTTTGTCTAAACTCTTGACCAAAGAATAGTCAATAGTTGTGTCCGAAAGTGTGGAACACTTATGACAAAAACAATCAAAATAGTACTGAGCTTTGAGTCGTTCCCTTCTTTCCATCCAATCATTCTTAAGATCGATATAATTAATAAAAACTTCTTCGTTAGAACTGATTGTCTTAATGGCTCTGATTTCGAGATCAATGCCATTGAAAATTGTGGCCGCATTTGGTTGACAGGAGTGGTCAACAACTGATCCACAGATATAGAGAGCGGAACCGATTTCGTTGAGGTCTTCGTTTAATATTGAGAAAGAGTTGACACAAATCTTACAAAATAGAAGAAACAGATTCTCGTAATCAAAGACTAAATCACATGATTTGAATCGATGACAGATATCGTCGAAGTATTTCATTCTTTTGGTGTCTTCACGTATTTCTTCCAAATGAGTCATCAAATCACCGAAAGAACGCTTCACTCCGTTATACAACTCATGAGTTTCTGATTGTCTTTCGGATGACTTAACCAAAAGCCAAAGTCTGAGAAGAAATCGATCGCAATCTCTGTTCAAATAGTCTTTAAACTTGAGGAATATTTGACACTCGTTTCGATGGCATTCAATCCAATCGAGTTTTTGGCACTTTTTGTCGCAAAAATACATTGACTTACAGTTCGCACACTTCAGGAGAGAATCGCTTAAAACAAATGAAACAAAAATTTAGTACAAAATTAATGTTTAATTAAAACTCACTTTAATTTGAAGCAAAAGTCACACCGAAATGATTTATGGCTTTCACTCAACGTATGGACAAAAGGCTTGCACTTCATAATAACGTCACCGCAATTGAAATGCATTTTCAAAAAGTAAATAAAAACTGAAAAATTTAAGCAAGATCAATCAAAATCAATTAAAAAGGTGATAATCTGGTGAAAATCCCGCCCAACGGTAAACACAAACAAACACTCATTCAATAGAAACGTCTCTCAATTGAAAGCATAAAAATAACATTTAATTTATATATAAATAACTTTTAATTAATTTTTATAAATGAGTTATAATTATAAACAAATCAATGATTTCACTAATATTTGAGTTTAAACTGAAATTAAATTAAATTAATTGAAATAATCTTAAATACAATCTGAAGACGTAATTGGTTTGAGTCCAGTGTCGGTCACATCTGATGTCATTGTAATCACAAGTTATGCAATAAATACATTTGTTTTCAAATTATTTAGTTTTAAATCAAACCAAATAAAAGTGAAATCAACGGCGATATGCTTCCGGCCATTTGGGCGGTGACGCGAGTCTACGCCCCGTATATAGTGTTTCCATTCGCTGTCATCATCGGTACAATTGGTTATCAAATTGAGGGCTATCTTAGCGACCGTCAAATAGGATCTAAACAAATCGGTTCCAGTATTGACAAAGAAAGGAATGAAAGACTTCTTCAGGAATTAGATTCTTCGGACGCGACTCAAGTGGAGAGCCTTAAGAAACACTCATTTATACCGAAAACTATTTTCGAGAGAAACGTTTCGCCAACTCTGAGGACAAACACCGAAAACCCGACTTAAACTGCCGCCGAT
The DNA here is from genome assembly GCA_034699985.1 of Minunthozetes semirufus. NCBI lineage: Eukaryota > Metazoa > Arthropoda > Arachnida > Sarcoptiformes > Punctoribatidae > Minunthozetes > Minunthozetes semirufus. The sequence goes on from JAQIXD010000475.1 coordinate 11,076, forward strand.
TTTGTGGTCTTTTCTTCGTTTTAGTCATTTTATTGTTACTTATTATTAGGTTTTGAATTGAAATCAATTTATCTTTTATTGAAATTAACGTAAAATGAAATACAATTATGAAATAAATTGAAAATTATCTTAACTTTTGATTAATGTCTTCATGTCTTGACTTTGATTCTCAACAAAACTAATAGTTTGGGAAACAAATGGGACTTAAGATTCCTTTTCTTAAGAATTATCCATAAAATTGTGTTTTATCTCAACTGATCTCAACTGATCTGAACTGTTCAGTGAATTGGAAATAATATAGTCTTCTGTTATTATTTTCATTAATAGTAGTTATTCTCGTTTTTATAACTCTCTTTGAATACTTGTTTTACATTTTTCTAATATAAGTTAAATGTCTATCAAAAGTAGTAATTATCAGAAATTAGTTGTCATTACAACCAATTTGAATGAATTACATAATCAGATAATTTGAAGCCTTTGGGCTAATATTGCGATCAATTAATTGAGATTTGGGTCACAAATATGTTGACTCAAACTCAAAGGGTATTCAAGTTTTCACTGAATTTTAATATTTGAATAAATATCTTATCCTCGAATCAACTTTAAAGTGTATAATCATTTCATTTCTTGGAATCAAAAGATTCTATACAAAGAAAACTTAAGATAAGAATTGAATTTAAAGTAAAGTCCAAAGATATTCCTCTGATTCCAATAGATTTGAGACACAAATAAGTTAAACAAATATCAAACTACTTTTGAAAAGGAAGTAAACCTCAAATTAATTGATAATAACTTTATTTTGATTACAAGTTTGAAAATTGTTAGACCTTTCACAGTTACAGCGCAATAAAGTTGTCCGCAGAAATAGGAAGTGCTCTCAACTGGAGTTAAATTCAAAATTCTGTTCAATCATTCATTCATTCATTGAATTCAAGGCTTAAAGTAATCAAAAAAAATGTTTAAAATCGCAATTTATTTGTCGCTATTGTATGTGATTTGCGGTAATCCTACGACTCCCGCAACCAAAGAGCGACCAAAACAATTCCGATACGTAGAAGAGGAAGAAGAGCCCCAAAACTACACCCCTTCATCTCAGAAACTAGACGCTGATCCTCATCATCAATATGAAGAGCCAACAAAATACATTGAAACTCATGAAAAACACCAATTAGGAGGAAAACCTCAAATCGAATATAAGACATATTACGGAAGGGATGACCAGAGAGTAGTTCCACGTCCGGTTCCAGTCGATCCAGAAGAACGCAGACCACTGGTCTCTGTTAATACAGGCAGTTCACCACTTGGAGGTAAAAATGTTGACGTAGGGGTCAATGTTGGGTAAGTTTTGATCATTGATTTCGATTGCAGTAATTGATCACAAATTGTTGTCTTCAGTCGTTTTGCTCAGGTAGATGTCAATCACGAGAACAACTTTGGCCAGAGAGCACTTAACTTCGGTCTCAGTGTATTGAATGGTTTGGTTAAAGTCAATGTTCAGAGAGGAAGGGATCCATTTTCTAGAGGAAGGGGACCAGTTTTAGTCCAAGTGGGAGGACATACCGTTTACGACAATGGATACTGATTTCATTGATTTGATTATCAATTAATTAATGAATTTAATGACAAAAAGCAAACTCTTCTAACTTTTGTTTAAAACTTGATCCGAAAGATGTCATTAACTGTATTGAAATGTATTGAAAAGTGAGGCAAAACTCACGTGTGTTTGAAGTGTCGTTTGTTTACAAATCAAACGCTGTTTTTCTGTAAATTATTTTAACTCTTATTTAAACGATTAGTAAATCATTTAATTAAATATTATTTATATTTTATTTATTAAATAAAAGTTAATTCAAATTATATCCAAAAATGTCCCGAATTTTCATTCAAAACCTCCCAAAAAATGTAAGTATTAAACTGATGACAAAATTATCAATTTTCAAATCAAAATTCAACAAATGATTAAAAATTAACCTTGCTTAAATGAAATAAGCATCCATTAGTTTGCCACCGGTCTGATAGTTCTTTTAGAAAAGTCTTTAATTTGAATTTTATGTTTTAAATACATTAATTAATACCCGAATCGTTTTAATTCACAGATAAATGATAAACAATTAAGAGATAAATTTGAGACAAAAGGAGAGATAACTGACATTAAACTCAATAAAGACAAAAGACATGCAATCATTGGATTCAAAGAGAAGAGCGACGCTGAAGAAGCCATCAAATACTTCGACCAAACATTTATACTCACGAGTAAAATAAGTGTCAAATCCAGTGATAATTCCGATAAAAGTTTTAAGAAGTTTTCAAAAAATAATAAAGCGATTGAAAACAATGTCAAAGAAGAAGAGATCCAAAAGAAAGAAGAAATTAAAGAGAAGAAGAAGAAGAAGTTGAAGGAAGTATTCGATGAGCTTAAAGACGATCCAGATTTTGATGAGTTTATGCGACTCCAGAGGAATATTGATTCGGGAAAAGGAAAACATATTTGGAGTAATGATATGGAAATCAATGAAGAGATTAATCAAAATGAAAGAACCGATTCAGAGGAGGACCACAAAAAAGAGGACAAAAGGCAAGAAAAACGTGACAATAAGGTCGTCCCAAAAGAAATACACGAATTCACTGTTAAAATGAGAGGACTTCCATATAAAGTGAAGAAACGCCAAATCAAAGAGTTTTTCGCGCCATTAAAGCTCTTGAGTCTAAGACTACCCCCAAAAGTGAAGGGAATCGCTTACGTCTCTTTCAATTCAAACGAAGACTTAACCCAAGCACTGGTCAAACACCGGGGGTTTATGGACGGACACAGAATAGAGTTATTAAAATGTAATTTCAATAAAAAATCGAATCAAAAGACGACTGAAGTCGAAGATCAAGCAAAACCAGAGCCAAAGTGGAAGAATGCGGTTCCAGCGGAGGAGTCAGTCGGCGAATCGGGCAGAATATATGTGAGGAATCTGTCGTACACCACAAATGAGAATGAGTTGAAGGCTCTGTTCGAAAAGTACGGCCAATTGACTGAATTCCATTTACCAATTGATTCCTATACGAAGAAACAGAAAGGGTTTGCTTTCGTCACTTATGTATTTCCTGAACACGCCGTCAAAGCATTCACCGAATTAGACAAAACAGATTACGAGGGAAGGCTTCTGCACCTGATTCCTGCTAAAGCAAAACCACAACCAGTAGTTGCTCCTCCATTTGCTGACGAAGAGAAGACCTCTTATAAGAAAACAAAACAATTAGAGAAGAAAAGTGAGGCCCAGAGTTCCCATCAGTGGAATAGTTTGTTCATCGGTGCCAACGCTATTGCGGACATAATGTCCAAGAAATTCAATATTAAAAAGTCTGAGCTCTTGACGGACAGCAAACAAAAGGACAGCATTGCTGTGAGAATGGCTTTGGGAGAGACACAGATTGTTAACGAAATGAGAAGATTTCTTTTGGAAAATGGCGTCCATTTGAAGGCTTTCGGTGATATTAATTGCGAGAGAAGTAAAACAGTTATTTTAGTCAAGAATTTACCGATGAATACAAAACCAGAAGAAATAAAAGAGTTGTTCGAAAAGTATGGACTCGTATTGCGAGTGATTTTACCGCCGAATGGTGTGACCGCTATCGTAGAAATGCAAGAAACCAATGAAGCGAAGACAGCCTTTAATAAGTTAGCCTACAATAACTTCAAACACTTCCCTCTGTATCTGGAATGGGCTCCGAATAACGTCTTCAGGGATATGAATGTAGACAAAGAAACCATCGAAAAGGAAATACAAGAAACGATGGCTTTAGAGAAGTCTATCACTAAAAACAATAATTCAGATCAAAGGCTAGAATCGAGTGAAACTCAAAATCAGTTGGAATTAGATGTGGAGCCGGAAGAGGACACGACTTTGTTCGTCAAGAATTTGAATTTCGATACAATAGAAGAAGACTTTAGAAATCACTTCGAAAAATGTGGTCAAATATTTAGCGCCAAAATTGCGTATAAAAAAGGTTCCGACACTTTATTGTCGATGGGATACGGATTCATACAATTTGTATACCAAAAGTCAGCACAAAAGGCATTGAAACAAATGCAACACTCGGTCCTCGACGGACACACCTTAGAGCTAAAGATCTCAAACAGAACTACAAATCCGTAATTATTTTAATTTCATTGAATTGTTTTACTTTTAATTATATATTAATTATATATTTATTTGAAGTTTTTATTCGTTTTTGTATTAAATTTCGTTTTTATCGTTTGTTAGGAAACAAAGGGAGAGTTCCGGACGAAAGTCAAGTGAAAAACAGACGGGAACTAAGATCTGTGTGAAGAACATCCCATTCGAGGCGACCGTAAAAGATGTGAAAAAGCTTTTCAGGTAATGAACAACAAATTGAACCGTTTTTTCCATTGAAAATCTCAGAACCATTACATGAATTTGCATCAAATGCCTATTGAGAGCTGTCTGAGCGTTAAATTATTTGTTATGCAAACACTGTTTCTTATATTCTGAGCCTCTCTTCGGGTCTCTTATCGGAAGGCCTTATATTATAATTTAGTTTTTGTGTGCAATTCGTGATTGTATTCAACGGATGATCGCATTAATGACTGCAAATACAAATTCATTGCTTTTTGTTTCATTCATTCAATCGATTGCTTTTCCAACTCATGATTCCCAGTGTTAACCCATTTTACATTGTTTTCATTATTCGTCTATTTTTGTCAATAATTTACAGTTTATTTGAATATAATTTGATTTTTCAGTGTTTTCGGTGAACTAAAGGCAGTCAGACTTCCAAAAAAGTTGGCGCAAATCGGATCTTATCGTGGATTTGGTTTTGTAGACTTCGTTACGAAAAATGACGCAAAAGTACGTTAATTGGAGACAAAACACAACTGAGTTGTCCTCAAATTCATTGGGAAAAAGTTGTAAAATTTTTATTAAGGGATTTATTTAAGTTTTCCGGTATTACAGGCAGTGCTCAGTATTCAGGAATAGTGGAGGACTCAGTCTTTTAGTTTGTGTTTCTGTTTTGTCATACATTATAAATGAAAAGTATTTTAATATTGAATTTTTTGGTTCAAATTCAGAGAGCGTTCGACGCTTTATGTCATTCCACTCATTTGTATGGTCGTCCCCTAGTGCTGGAGTGGGCTAAGGAGACCACTGACGAGACCTATGAACCCGAAGCGCACAGCTATCAGAAAGGTATGGCTAATATTTTGTGAACGAAATGTTTTGAACCAAAAGTTAATGAATCAGATAATACTGAAGAGTGAGAGAACTCAGAGGTTATGTATGTGTGTTGTGGCCGAACAGTCGGATAGACATAACATTATAAGTTGATAACAGAATGTGTGCATTCTGTCGACCTATGCCTCTGTGTGTGTGCAATGAAATGCCAAAAACAGTCGCTTTACAGTCGACTGCACCCCAAAACTGGAAGAGCTGTCATCAGCAGATGCACTGCTGCAGAGCTGAAGAGCTGCCGAACAGCGAGTTTGAAACAAAAGCCGAGTTATAGCTCTGGCAATGAGTTTGTAATGCATTTCAGTGACGGACAGAACAGAACAGAATTCTCTTAAACACCGAAAGCAATGGTTTTCATAAAAATAATGGTCTGTTCTCTTCAGTCCGTGAAATGTATTGCGAAGAAAAAATTACTTTCAAATGGTAGCAGATCTCGGCGTTTGGGCGCGTTTTGCACAGACCCCTGACTGGTAGTGCGGTGTACTTTAATTGAGATTTGGGAGTGATTCCTATTGATAGCAATTCTACTGCAGTCAAGACCTCTCCCGGAGCGCTACAACCAGTCTATCTATGTTTACACGACAAGTACCACACAATCGAAAAAAGGACAGCTATTTATATGCAGATTACCACAGACTCTATCAAACCAGAAGTGAGAGCCTCTGCCTTTCACATGTTGTGCACAATACATGCCTACCGAAGGCTATACTCTCTTTTCCTCTCTATGACTGACATTCGTTTTAATGCAGAATAATATACGAATAGACTATAAAAGTATACCAAACATAGAGAATAGGAAGGAGAGAGAGGGAGGGAGGGAGAGAGAGAGAGAGAGAGAGAGAGAGAGAGAGAGAGAGAGAGAGCAAGGGATGGCAGCATCACTGGTATATCAGTGCATTGATTGCAGATAGTATTGGATGTCAAGAGTTTGGATGCTTTGCCGTAAGCCTTGTGTTGAGCGGCGAATATATTCAGAGCTAATACACAGTGGAGTCGTAATGCCTCAATGAATTTGCATTTTTGCCAAAGCTCTTGCTCTCTGTGCTCTCCTTTGGACTCTATTGGTTGAGCTGAGCTTTGACTCACATTTTGCTCATCACTCGAGGGATTCGGATTCGATCTCATTGTGCATCACTTATACACCACTAGAAGTATAACTGTATGACATGTATCACAATCTCTCAGTTTCACATCATTTGCAAGATTACAATCCAAACAATTCTTTCTCTCAACAGTGCAATAGTTTCCGCACCAATCGATTCCCACAATCGTATACCCATTCCATTGATGTATTAATTTTGCATTAATTTCTTTATTCCTTTGGTTCACAACATATAAGTAGTTTTGGAGCACTTTTTAGGCAAATATGAAACGCATATGTCTTTCATGTCTTTCACTACTTCCACGAGTATTCAGTTTTTTCATCTTTTAATAGATTTTTCATTTAAATAATTCCCGAATCTATGAATTGCTGAATATTTAATGAATGTGTTTGTCATCCGATTGTTATATAATTAATTTGATATCAATTCTAATATTGAGTACAAATTTTGGGGTATTTTTCTTAAATTATAAGTAATATAAAGTAATATAAGTATCACTCAAATGAAATCCGTTAATAATTAATGAGTTTTTCCGACAGATTTGTTATTCCCTTCATTTCGAGCAATAATTTCAAATAAATTAATTCAAAATTTGCGTTTTTTCTCATTTTCTATCACTAAGTATATTCTCGAAGGCTTTCCCCTAATTTCACCTGCAATTGAATTATTCAAAAACATTGATATTATGTTTTAATTATTTATTTTCTATGAAATCAATAGAATTTATACCGATTTTAGGTACTGTTTTAGTCTTGAATATACCTAAACTACAATACTTTTTTCTAAAAACATAAGCTAGATCAAATATCTGCAAATTTAAAACTTTTTGAGTCAATTGAATCTCGAATTTATTGAATCTCAATTGAAAAAGAGGACAATTTAATGGCTTATTTGCAAAATAATTACTAAAAGTGAGGAATAATTACTTGAAATGAGTGAAACCAATTATCGCTTGTATTGGTTTGATTAGTATTTGGAGAAATGTCAGTCAAGTACTCAAATTCTGTGCGAATTTATCAAATTTCAAGCGATTAAACGTCTGTCCAATTGTTTTATTGTGTGATTCTGTGTTACTCTAACTTTCAATTCTAGTCTTCAGTTGACATCGATTTTAATTCTTTTGAATAAACGGATGATTCTGTGAATCCTATGGGAAATGGGATTACTTTCGGAATGTTTCATAACATATAAGTTTGGACTTAAATTTTTTAGGAAACTTCCGATGGCTTTCAATTCTGTGCCTTCTTTTAGATCCACTGAGTGTTGAATTTCTAATGTTTTGTTCGCTTCAGAAGTAAAAGCTTTTTATCTATTTTTTTCGATTTAAGTAACAAAATATTGACACGAATTGAATCAAATATCAAATTGAAATCAGATTCAGAACTTTTAAACTCCGGAAAAGTTTCGTTTTGTTTGATATTTATGTTGAATTTCAACCATTCATTCAATTCATATAATTTTTGTTGAGTTCTGTCGAGTCTTTAGATTAATTTGCCTCAAACTCAGCCTCAACTGTGCCTCAACTCTAACCTATTCTCTAATTTTTCTTATTTTTTCCTGAAATGAATGCTTTCGTGTTTTACTTGAAATTTAGTCGACTCTTAGAGTAAGGCTTGTGTTGTGAAGTGTTAGAGGGATTCATGTCTTTCATGTGAATCGTGGGTCGAAATTCCAAATCGAAATTCTTTGGTTCAGTTTTTTTAGTTTTTTTTCTCGATTCGTATCATTCATTCATTCATTGATTGTTTGGAGAACTCCTTCCACTCTAACTCTACTATTCTGTGCTCTAGTATTCAGTGTATTCTCAATTCTGTATCTCATTCTGTTCTGATCTATGCATCACTAACTCTGCGCATTAACTACGGCACCAGTATTTGGAGTGATGTGCCTCTACTCCAACTGGATATATGTGTTGGTTGTCAGGGGACACATTCTGGCATTTTCTGGTGCAGCGCCTTTTAATTCCTTTTCTGTTCTGCTGACTGTGCTGTGTGTGCACTGTTGTCAAAATCAGAACTCATCCAACCTGTGCCTGACTTATGCACCGGCAGTCAGACAAAGAGTCAACTCTAACATAGATTAAGATATTATGTGAGGCAGAGGTTTGAGACCAGAGAAGACACTTCGCATTGAATTCTCTTTGATATCAAAACTTTTTTCATTTGAATCCAAGAATTGAAAGTATTGTCGGTTCGGAGTAATACTAATAATATATTCCTTGAAATGAGATATTCGTTTCATAGCATCCCTTTCCTTATATATGTATTTTAATTCCTATATTTGAGGGGAACTCAGGTTTTCTTCGTCTTTAAGTTTTTATTGCGTGTATTCGTTGTGTACTAAATATTTCACGACTGGAGAGGTAGTGATGTCAGTGTCTGTTCACTGACCGTTCAATAGAGAAATAGATAACTCGTGGGAAAAATCATTCATCCCTTGAATGTGATGCTCACCAGTGCTCACACAACTCACTCAAAACTGTATGCTTGCGATTGATCACAAAAATTGGTTTTGCACTTCTTTTTCCACTACTCTTTCACCTGAAACACAACACCTATTTATTCCTATTAAGATATTTGAGGCATTCATTGCATTTCACTCATTAAACCCGAAGTGCTTTAAATTTTTGACATTTGGTCATCAACTCTATGCCAGAGCTGTAGCGGAAAAGAACCAAATACTGGTTTAAACTCGAAATATGTGCTGTAATTTAGGGCTAAAAAACACACTTCGTATGAGAAGAGCACCTATTTTTGTGCTCACAATGAATGCCATTTCGTTTGAATTATTGTTTCAAATTGCACTCAAACTCACTTAAATGCCCCTATTCTGTGCTATTCTCCGAAAGAGGCCATCCATGGCATACATCTGCAGCACAGCCAACACAAGCACAAACATAACCGAATAACTCTTCCAACTATTTTTGTTTATCTGTTCTCTTCTAATGACAAAAATCCAAAATTGCATTTCATTTCATAGCATTTCATAGCCATTGAATAACAACAAGACTTTTCCAAATGAACTCTAAAAATAATTTACCTTTTCTTCAATATTTCCTCAATATTTATATAACGAGAAAAAAATAGATTCAAATGTTTTACTCATTTCATTATATCTTTATATTTGACATTTAATACACTTTTTTTGTGTCCATTATTTTCTTATTTGATTTTTATACTAAATTTGATATTTTCTTAAGACATATATAAGTCATTAAAATTTAATGGACTTTAATTTTGTTGCTTATGTTTTGAAGAGAAAAATGTCGATTAATTTATCAAAAATTGTTTGATAGTCATTAGAAAATGAGTATATTTTGTCGAAGAGTCGATATTCAGTGGTTTTCTCTTTTAATTATTATTAATGAAGTATAAGATATATATATATATAAAACTTTATTCGCCATAAATTTTCAGACTTTTTACCCAAAAAACTCGCGAAATGTTGTCTTAAGCGAACATATATTGTATTCTCAGATGAATTTTGCGGTAATTTTTGCCTGAATTACTTGAGTCAGCGCCGACTTTGTGAAAAAGTCTGTGAAGCGACCAAAAAATTTTTTGAATTGAGTTGTAAAAAGTTTAGATTGAAGTGAAGTGAGTGCTTGTGTCGGCTGAGTCTCAAAAGTGTAGACTCGGTGTTGAATAGGAATTATTTTTTGTTTAAATGTACGCAAAAATATCATATTATGAGTGAAACATACGATGACTTTATCTCTTCAATTGCAGGCTTTGTGTCATAACATAAGCCTATGATATAGTGTTTGAGAAACAGACAAACGAATTGTTGAATGCATTCATCCGTTTTAATCAATGGATGCGACACCACTGAGAACCGGCACCGAAGAAATTACATACCATTTCAATAGTAAATGACAGACTAGTGGTCACATCCACTCATACCTATCCAGACCTTATTCTATTGGAGTTCCAGCGCTTGTGCTCGAAAAGAGCAGTTTTGGTGCTAAACTATGACCTTTATGTCACTCGTAGGCTATACTTAACTTATTTGAATCATCGCTTCATTTCTGTCTACTCTTCAGTTGTACTCAATATTCATAAAACACAAAAAATATTGTGAATACAAATACAATACAAAAAAGTAGTTATTTCTTATCATTTCTTACCATTTCTTAAGATTTCTTTCTCTCAGTAAACCATTCGGTGGTCTATTGTATTGTCTATTATTTTCTTTTATAAAAGTCATAGATTTATAATACTTTTCGGTATCTCTTCGCTCATTATTCCGGTATTGATAGCATTGATGGCATCCCTTTTCCAGTACTCGCATTGAATGCAAAACAAGTATTTTCTATCAATTGATTTGATAGGAAGACCTCTGGAATTGATTGCGAGTATTCTTTGTTCGGAATAATAATATTTTTGTTGAATTTGTCTCACAATTAAAAAAGTGGCAAAAAATGAGATTAAATGAGAGAATAAAAGAATAGTAAATGTATTTCCAATTGAAAAGAAGAGAACAGTATTACAACAGTAATAATAATTTTGTACTCAATTTGTTGGCTCATCCCTCATAGCCCTCCAAACTCCTGATTTGCCTCAAATCTCTCAAATATTGAATAGATATTTGATTGAGAGCGAAGTGGTGCCAGTCTTTCATCTGATGGTTTAGTCTCTTATAATATCCCAATAAATAATAAAATACTTGTTTTTTGAGTATATTTTTAAAATGTTTGCATAAATTGGTTCCAAAAAAGAAATGACTGGCAAACGAACGGACGGACGCCGTCCTAAATATGGATGAGATTGAGAATAGTTAATAGTTTGCTGGTTATGCGGTTATACATACTATACATACATATAGTTATAGTTATATACATTTTTCTTGTTTTTTACATTTCGTGTATAAGTTTTGGTGAATTTCGTTATATGACTTGTGTTTAGAGTCATGTGCGCTGTTTTATGCCGACTCTCTCTTCCAAATGATTAATGATTGTCTGTAATTTACACCTAATACTAATGCCTGTGCTATTGCTATTGCATCTGCACTCTTATAGCACGCATTCCATGTTTGTGCGAATCGTATTTTTGTCAGAAACATATTGCTCTCAACAAAAGGTGAATCCGCCGAAAGGCATTCCCTATCAAACACATACACAGAATACACACCGATATTAGACAACATATCAAACAAATGGCACAGAAATTGCAAATAGAAAGCTATGGCTAATAGACTATAACATCCAAACCATCCAACACTACAATCAAGTATTCATTGCTATCTCTTCCTTCTGTGACCTCTTTTAATGTCTTATGCAAAACATAAGTCATATTTCATACGAAAAATTCATAGGTTTTCCACTCATTCCAGAGAAAAGCAAAAATTCCTAAAAACTATTTTATGAAAAATTAAGTATTGTTTTGATATTTTTCTTGGATTTCGAGAAGAAATACTAAGTTTTAAAATTCATTTCTGAATATAAATTAAAATTCATTGTGTTTTGAGTTCTGGCAGTACTTATACCTGGAAAACATATTTTATTCTTTTTTCGGCATTTATTACAAAATATCAAATTTTTAATAACAGGAAACCGAATATTCAAAGAAAATTGATTAATCTTAGAAAACTTACACCTTTTAAATCTTGTTTTTTGTGGCACCACATGATTAGTTTGATTTTCGTTTCGTTGCTTTCAATTTTAATAATCCCTAAAATTGTTGGTTTTCTCCGAAAATTGCGAACAATTTTCATCATTTGTTCAAAAAAATGGTTCAAAAATCGCAAATATTTTGCGAAACAATTGTCTGTAAATTGCAATCAATATCTCAACTCTTTTTCTGAAACTTTTATTTTTGATTTGAGAAGTGATTAAAATCAGTGATAATTAAAATTTATTAAAAACTTTAAAATTATTGAGATTTTTAGCGAATATTATTTGATATCTCGTGAGTTATATGTATTTTTGTTTGTTTCGGATTATTTTTTATTAAGAAAAATGCTTTTTAGATGATTAGCTCAGACCTAATGAAGAATAAAAATTTGTTGAAATCTCAGAATTTGCTTAAAATAAATGTTTGAGAAGTTTTGCGAATAATTTTCTTGAGTCACGTCTTATGATCTTTAAGTAGAGATAAAAGCAGTCATAATATTATTGAATTATAGATATTATACAGACTTTTAGTTTTGTTTAAATAAGTTTTTTGAAGAAATACTTTTGAATAACTAATAGAATATTAAATACATATATAAATGTATTGGAAATTGTTTTTAATGCTTTTGTTTTATTGCTTTTCAGGTCCGCCTCACAAACGGCTCAAGAAGTCAGACATTGTTAATGATTTAGAGTCGAAGACATCGATTCCATATTCTGAGCACTGATTTTTCGATTTACACCAAAAAATGTTTTATAGCCTTATGTTATGTATAGCTTTGAATGACATTGGAGTGGCTCAGCCCTAACCTATCCAGTGATGGCTTTTGGGAAACTCATCTAAAACAAAGTACACCCCATCGACAGGTCATAAACTGTTTCTAATCGACACAATCATAAAACTGTTTGCGTGTGTTATGTCTTGTCTTCTGATATGATCTGTGGCTCTGGAGCTACGGTTAGGGCTCTGTCTTAACGGCTCTGCCTTATATTAATTTGGCATTTATTAAGTGAAACCCATTTTCTTTCACAGCGAGTCGTTCTCAGCATTCGTTTCACAACTAAATTAAAACATTTATATTCCTTCAACTGTTTATATGCTGTGCTTTCGCCCCAAAAAATTCACTATTTTTTCATTTTAATGGAAATTTGTTTTTCGGGAGAAAATGTTTCTCTAATTTTGATTCACTTTTCTTTGAGATAAACACAATATTCTTAAACATAACGTAAATAACAAATAACTCAACAAAACTATATATAAATGTATTTAACGTTTGAATAATTATTTTCTATTTTATGACTAAAATTGTTTTCAAAATAAATATGAATTCAGTTTTGATATCAAAATATCTTTCATTTGAGTTAATATTGATTTCAGAATAGAGTATAAAAATTGAATCTCAATATCGATTGCAATTAAAGAAATAAAAAGCGTTAAGCGATTGGACCGACATTTAGATAAGTGGTGGCCAACAGACCCGACCAGACATTTGTTGACAGAACATAAGCTTATGAGCTGTCATTGGATTGCATGTCATTCATGTGTTTTTGTGAGAACTCAGAGGAGAAAAGTTTTTGACGAATGTTTTGATCGCTCAATGGCTGCACAGTCAGAGTGAGAGCCGGAGTCACGCTCTCGTCAACTGATCTGTCCGTTTATCTGATCTCTGATCTGACGTATCTCTGCTTCTGCTGCTAATACTGTAATGAACGCCGTATTAAACAGGACTATAGCCTATGCCTCGGAGTCTCCAATTGAGACTTAATCAGATAAAAGGTATATCCACTTAAGCACTTGTGTCGCATACTATTATCATTGAGGTATACCTTTCCTATTGACTCGTTTTATCATTTTCCCAGAGCTATCATTTCGACTCATTCCTGAACTTCAAACAAAGTTATGATTACTTCACTTAAAGTGTTTTTGTTTAGACTTTTATTGGTTTCACTTTTGAATCAATTAATTGATCTGAACTCATCTCAGATGATCGACACCACCATCTCATGACCTATTCCTCCAATATTCCAATTGAATGACAGAATATTCAAAAATCATTTCGTTTTGTGATTCACTTCTCAAATGATTTGTCAAAAGAAATATTGAAAACGATTTCCAACTGAAATACAGCTATCATTAGATTTCATCGTTCATTAAAGCGAAAAATTTTGGGAACTTTTGGCAAACAAATGAATAATTTCATATAATTTGCACTAAAAACCAATTTAATACCAAATATTCGCTGCTCTGACCCACCCTTTAGATGGATAGTCAACCAAACCTTCAGAACTTGACTTTTAAAAAATGGTTATTAATTGAATACTTAGCCCTCAGTTCAGACGCAAACAAAATTATTGGCCAAAAGAGTGGACAGATATTAAAGATATTCTAATGTCTTATGTCTTAAATGGAAATTCATTTTTATTAATGAACTTTAAAATTGAGTCAAAATGTATTACTCGGAGCAAAATCAGAGCCAATTCCAGTGGAGTCGTTACCATTGATTGACTTTTGTTTCAAAGAAATGCTCGCAAACGGCACACAATGGGAGCGGAATAGCACTGCCTTTTATGAGATGATATTAGTCCTCTTTCTCTCCATTCTGTGCTCTAATATTATTAGATTTTGTTCGCCTGATTTCGCCCAAAGTTTGCCACCGAAACGATCGTTTCATTTAATGATTCCTTTTATGTCTTATTTCTCCAACTCTTCTAAATTGAGACATAAAATAACGAACAATACTTTGAGAACTGATATACTCTTCGAGTTCTTCGGAAGTTATGTCAAACCATATCATATAAATTCATATAATTTTCTGCGCATCAAAAATAAGAGAATATAAGAAATGCACATTTTATTGATATTTCCTTAAATGACCTGAAATGGCCTGAAATGACCTGAAATGACCATGCTATGTGCTATGCGCTATATCATATGCTAATACAGTATATGTTTGCTCTTCTCACTGCCATTTTTGAACCAACAAATAAAATTCAACTCAGAATCGAAATGAAGTACTAATTTTGCAAATTAAGACTTTTACTGTAATTTCATTAAATAAGGTCAAGATTATCAAAAAGAATAGTTGAGCATGGTCATAGAAAGGTCATAGAAAGGTCATAGAAAATATTATGAATTTTTCAGAAATATAATTAAAAGTGTGTACAAGTTCATTTCGTCGGTCTATATATTTTTAAAACCCTGCAGTCGATTTCACCAACAAATCCTATCTTAAGATTTTCACATAAGATCGGATCTCTGAGTTAGGACAATCCTAACTTTGAGA
>JAQIXD010000476.1:0-26290 GCA_034699985.1 Minunthozetes semirufus
CTCTCTCTCCCTCTCTCTCTCTCTCTCTCTCTCTCTCTCTCTCTCTCTCTCTCTCTCTCCAACGAAATTGAAATTTTCGGTACATTTGATAATATGGTTGAATCGGAGCCACAACGTGTGTGTTGTATATGAGTTAAGAGTAAAAATATTTATTAGATATTTATAGATCGGAATATATTAGAGACTCTAAGGATTGCCTCTATTTTATTGGAGTAGTCTTTCTCTCAGATCTCATATAAATTTGTCGGACTATAGAAAGGGAAGGAATGGAGAAAGTATTGACATTTGTGTTACTATTCGTATATGTCTTATATGTGTATAAGTAGTATATCTTGTATTACATTATTTGAGGAAATCTCATCTGAAATTGAAATCTTGAGCACAAGTGCATCAAATAAATTGATTCCTACTCTTGTTGTTCACAATATAGTGAAGAAATCTTTAATAAATGCCGTTTTTAAGCACCTCTTCAATGAATGTGTTACTAATAATAGAGAAATCACAGAATATTCTGAACAGAAAATTATATTTCTTCAGAAAAAATAGACTTTCCGTTAGAGTTGCCATTCATTGATCGCCCTTTGAGTCAAATAAACCAAGAATTCAATTGAAATGAAATTTTATTTTGAATTTATTGGGATATAAAATAAAATACTGTTTTGGACTTAAAGTCATAAGAGTTTACATAAGAGGCTTAAAAAGGGACTCATCTTAAAAGTTTGTCATAAAATATTTGAGTATAAGATATAATCCGAGAGATATTCCAATTAATAGAGCGATTCATTGCTTGAATTCACAAAACTTTTTATGAGAATTATTTTCCAAATCAATAAAACTAATGATTTTTTTCGACCAAAATATGTCATAAAAACTAATATTTTATTGGATTTTGAAATATTGTTAACAATTATTGCGATTTTTAGGCCTTTTGGACGATGAAAATGAGATGCCTTACAGAACAGGTATACGTCGATGACTTGGAGGCTGATGAGGAAGGAATAGCGGAGGCATTACTGGATGACAATTCGATTGCTCAGGTCACTCGACCTGGAACATCAATGAGGACAACAGCGACTGCTAGACTTCAAACGAGTCAGGCTGTGCGACCTGTCACTCAGTCTGGGCGCCCACTCACAGGAATGCTGAGACCAGGAACTCAGGGCAGAGTCGGTACTATGGAAAATGCGTTAAAGACTCCCCGAACGGCTCGAACTTCGCGACCAATGACTTCCGCTTCAGGAAGATTTGTGAGAATGGGAACGGCTTCGATGTTGACTCAACAGGACGGACCATTCATTAATTTAGGCCGTCTTAATATCGGTAAATACGCTGCGATCCCTACTGTAGCCAAACCTCTCTTCGAATACATATATTTTGTGGAAAACAATATACGAGTGGCGCTCGAATTGGCCGCAAAAGCCACTGAAGTTAATCAATTCAAGGACTGGTGGTGGAAGGTATGGCTCATTTAATGCCTGAGTGTTTGCTAACTTTATTCTATGCTTTATTCTGTCCCTTTAGGTTCAATTAGGGAAATGTTATTATAAGATCGGACTTATAAGAGACGCTGAAAAACAATTCCGATCTGCACTCAAACACATTGAGATTCCGGTTGAGGTATACCTCTGGTTGGGAAAAGTCTACGAAAGACTGGATCAGCCCTTAGCGGCGCTCGACATCTATAGCGAAGGCCTTAACAAATATCCGGGCGAAACGTTTCTGATCACATACGCGGCCAGAATTCACGAGGCTATGAATGAAATGGATGACTCCGTGCGTCTCTACAAAGAAGTGCTCACTTATGACGCCATTAATATCGAAGCCATCGCTTCTATAGCTATGAACCACTTCTATAACGATCAGCCGGAGATAGCACTCCGGTATTACCGGCGCATACTTCAGATGGGAACGAGCAACGCCCAGATCTATAATAATTTAGGTCTGTCCTGCTATATGTCCCAACAGTTTGATATGGCTATCACTTGCTTCGAAAGGGCTCTTATGTTTGCGGACGCCGATGATGTCATCTCTGATATCTGGTATAATATCGGACATCTGGCCATTGGGTCGGGCGACAGGCAACTGGCCTCCCAGTGTTTCCGTTTGGCACTGGTATCCAACAACGATCACGCGGAGGCATACAATAATCTGGGTGTTATTGAAATGAATAAATCAAACCCAACGACGACTAATATCCAACAGTCAAAGGCCTACTTCCAGACGTCGGCCACAATGGGAAAGCATTTGTATGTCTCATAACATGAGTCAACAGTATTTACAAATTAGTTATTAAATGACTCTTTGTTTTTGTTTTGTTAGGTATGAGCCGCACTACAATCAGGCACTACTCGCTGAAAAGATGGGACACTACGACCTCAGCTTTACTTACGTGAAAAAGGCCCTTGAACTTTACCCTGACCATTATGCTTCGCTTGAATTGTTAACTAAAGTTAAAAGATTATACGAAAGTGTCTGAAATGGTATCTAATTTTTATGTTTGTTTATTCAGAATAATAATAAATTACTCATTTTATTAATACGAGTTTCCTCTCTCTTATTGTAATCAGACTATCATATACTAACATAACTTTATCATGGTACATCTGTTCACATGTTTTACATTTCTATTTTATTCCATTAATCATTGGTTGACTATTTCGAGCATATCCTTTTTGTTGGAAAGATGAAAATTTGAAAAATAATTTCAGTTACCATGCTATTATTTTTTCTAACTTTTTTTTTGATGAAAGTGATCAGGTGAAGGTTTATCCTGTTAGCAACAGAGGAAACAAAGTGTTGGCATTCCTTTCATTAAAGTGATATCAATTGAAGTGTTTTTTGTTTATAAGGTTTAAACAAAACATACATTAACTCTATTTTATAAAAATCAGTTAACTATCAGAGACTCGATTAAAGAGTTGTTATTATTATTGTGTTCTCTTTCCTGAATCAGGAGCAGTCTCTTCATTAATCAATTAAAACTGTTACTAGGTTAATTATCTTTATCTTTTTAAAAGCTTTTACTAATTTAGTCTGCGATCTGATTAAGTGCTCACAAGTGTCACAATTAGATGACCTGAACGGGCGTTTGCGGGACAGAAGCTGTGCTCGACATTCATAGCGACCTGTATTCCCAAAATTGGTGTCTGTTTTCATTGAGAACTTCAAAGTTTATACTATTTTGACGTAATTTGTCTGAAAAGTGATAAAAAGTGAATTCCATAGTATTGCTGGTCATTTAACTTTGAGCCAATCAGGTGTACGCCTTCAGGCATTCCGTTAGGGCCCAACCCATGGCTTCAATGACTCAATTGGTTATTGTGGTGAACGAGTGGTGACTCCAATGGGCAGTGACTCCATCGACTCCCATACGACTCCCCCATAGACAGTATTTTTGTCAATGAAAGACAACTCCATTTTCGGACTCACTTTAATCCCAATTAGATGTCAGAAAACTCTTTGCCTTAAAAACAAATCTTATCTTTTGTTTGTTTTGATACCAATTGAGTGCAAATGCCATTGATTTGCGATTAAAATGTGATTTTTGATAATTTCGTTACATAACTGACTCCTATTATCAGTCAATTATCTGTCAACTTTTGTGTGACAAATGTGACAAAAGTGTCTTAAATTCTTCTTTGGTTTGATTTTTGAGTTTATTTTTCAGTTTATTTTGAAATCAATTTTCAAATCAAAAAACTTTTGTAAACAAAATTTGTTTGTTTTTATACCAAAAACCTCTTCGGGATTAACCTAATTATGGTCATAGAGTGGTTCGACAGACATCACCATCTGTTCCAATGTAGACGATCTTGATTTAAACAATGAAGAAATTATTAGTGATTGTATTTATCTTAACAAATGTCACACATTTCTCAACGGAGGGTAAGTCTTAAGCACTTTCACTAATCGATTAGGAGTTTACCGAACCGTAACCCAAACCCTAACCATTAAAACGCTTTCTTTGTTTTCTTCGTTTAAATCCTAATTATCTGTTAATCTGAAAACATAAGCCAAAACTCATCACAAAAATCACTTTAAGTAAGAATTATCTGTAATTTATTGTCTTTGCTGTCACTCAGTGCCCGACCCTCCGCGTGATATCCCATTCGACGTACATTCGGGTAAACCAGTCGAGTGGAACCCACCTCTTAGTGGAGGTGCTCTCAATGGCTATGAGGTGACACAGAATGTAACGGCAAAACCCACCCCTTCTCCAGAAGTTAATAGAAATGAAGAGCCATTAGAAGAGAAGAAAGCAAAAGTGGTCACAAGAAATGAGCCCCGAAGTGGTGTCCACTATTCCGAGTACTTAGAAACGGGACGACTCATCGATCAGCCACCGGTTGACAGTAAAGTGATATTGAGCTCAACGGCGGAACTCCAGTGCAGAGTAAGGGATCCGTCACTTCCGGTCAAAACCTATTGGAGTTTCAGTACTAACGGTCCGAACGGCAGTAGGAATGTGACCACCAGTTCTCGCGTTAAGATTATGTCTGACGGGACGCTCCGCATAGAACAGGTCCGCAATACAGACGTCGGTCTCTACACCTGTAAAGTCGAGTTCAATGGGTTTAGTGAGAAACGGAGCGCACGACTCGATGTCATCGAATTACCGCATCCGCCCACTAATGTCAGGGCAGAGCTCAACATAAACGGGGGTTTAGTGAACGTGAGTTGGAGCCCACCCTTCGATGGCAACAGTCCTATCGTCAAATACATCGTTCAGATGCGAACAGTCAGCACAAACAGCGGCGCTAATGACAACGCAGACGATGACCTGATCTATGGTGTGCACAGTTGGACGACCGCCAACATAAACATATCCGCGTCACAGAACTATGTCCTCCTCACGAACCTGAGGCCAGCCATGACTTATCAGTTTAGAGTCAGTGCTGTTAATAATGTCGGAGAGGGACAGACCAGTGTTCCCACACAACCACCGATCACTCTTCCAGCACAGCCTCCGAGTGCGAGCCCTATAGGAGTAGTGGGCGCTCCGCGATCTTCGACAGCTATTATGATCCAATGGCAGCCCCCGCCGGTTGAGTCACACAACGGACAGCTGATGGGGTATATGGTTCGGTACAAACTGGCCGGTTATGCAGAGCACACCCAATGGTATACCCATAATGTGACGAATGCAGCTCAGCTTCAGTACCTATTGGATGACCTAATCGTTTGGCAGAACTATCAAATACAAATCGCCGCTTATAATGAGATGGGAGTCGGGGTCTACAGTCAAAGTATTTACGTCAGAACCAAAGAGGGCAGACCTGCCTCTCAAGTGAGACAAATGACGGCCGAATCTATCAATTCGACGGCTATTCTCGTCAAATGGCATTCACCTGATCCGCAGCTAATTAATGGTATTAATCAGGGATACAAACTCCAGGCCTGGAAGAGCGTCAACGGATCGACCACTCCTTACAGTGAGTTATTCAAAGAATCACTTCAACCTCCGGCGACGTTCCCCGAGAAGTCTCAATCGGCAGTAATCGATGGGTTGGAGCCCTACACCGTTTATCATATCACAGTCCTGTGCTTTACCAGTGCCGGCGACGGTCCCAAAACGGATACTCCGATCACTGTCCGCACTCTCCAAGATTTGCCCGAAAAGGTATTGCAATTCAGTTTCAAAGACATTCTCGATAAGAGTGTTCGGGTGTTGTGGTCTCCGCCCAATCGAATCAATGGAAAGCTATTGGGATATACGTTAAGGTATTTCATTGTCGGCGCTAATGAAGAGCAGAAAATGATATCTAACTTCACCGCCGATCAAAACGAGACAATTGTCACGAATTTGAGGCCACAAACAGCCTATACTTTCGAGATAAACGCCTGGACTCAAGTAGGAGCCGGACCTATCGAAAGCTCTACCATTCAAAGTAGTGTCCCTCCAGTGCTGCCACACCCGCCCACACATTTGGCGATCTCTAATATCGGCGCCTTTTCCGTTGTTCTTCAATTCACTCCGGGTTTCAACGGAAACGCTTCCATTAATAAATGGATAGTTGAGGGACAGCTCTTCAAACTAAGGAACGCCAACTGGACTACCATTTATGAGTCGACAAATCACACTCAAAATGACGCCATAATTGTCCACAACATGAGGCCATACACCGAATATCGGTTGCGTTTAATACCAGTTAATGTCGTCGGAAGAAGTCTGGCTCCGAGTGAGTCTTCGCCTCCCTTTCAAACACTTCAGGCTCTTCCTGCCGGTCCCCCAATGAACGTCACTTTGCGAACAGTGTCTCCGACAGCACTTCGAGTCCGATGGACTCCATTACCACCTGAGCACTGGTACGGTCACCCTCGAGGCTATAACATCACGTGGACAGAGATAACTGATGCGGGAATGTCTTCAACTTTGAACTCATTCATTGCTGAAGACTATCACTCGCACTCATATCTGATTATTTCACTCCAAGAGTTCACTCGTTATTCAGTTCAAGTGTTTGCCCTCAACGATGTCGGCTCTTCAAAGGGGAGTCGTATTATCGAACAGCGCACAAATGAGGCGACACCCAGTTCTGGACCCGATTCTGTTGAGGTTAAGTCCACGTCTTCGACAACTATTGTCGTCGAATGGGGAGAGATATCCAAAGTCGATATGAATGGCATTCTTCAGGGCTTTAAAGTGAAGTATATGTCATTGAAGTCAACGGAAGGCACTCAGTATAAGATAATTGAGAGCAATCAGACCCGAACCACAACTCTGACCGAACTCAAGAAGTATCACACCTACAGAGTCAGTGTCTGTGGTTTCACTCACGCGGGAGACGGCGTATACAGTGCTTCACGAAGTGTTCAGACCTTCGAAGACGTTCCTGGACCGCCTTCTAATGTCACATTCCCTGACGTCACTCAGACTACAGCCAGAATACAGTGGGATATACCTCTTGAACCGAATGGAGAGATTCTCGCCTATAGAATATCATATAAGATGTCTGACGAAGACGTGAGGCGTTCCATAACCAAAGAGTTTGCATCAACCGATAGGACGCACCGCTTCTTAGAATTAAGACCTGAAACATATTATATCTTCGAATTGACAGCGAAGACAAACGAAGGTTGGGGTACAGCCGCCAAACTGGTTGTCTTCACCACAAACTCACGAGAGCTGCCAACAGCTCCCACTCAACCACTGATCAGTACTTCTCAAATCAGTTCACGACAGGTGACTATCAGTTGGACGCCTGGAAGGGACGGTTTCGCACCACTGCGTTACTATACTGTCCAGATCTCATCACAGGGCGGTCCCTGGTGGGCATACCCTCACAAAATAGACCCATTGCTCAGAGTCTATACCATAACAAATCTCAAACCCTTTACGTCATATCAGTTCAGAATCAAAGCGACGAACGATATCGGAGACAGCAGTTGGAGCCAAGAATCTCCTCTCACCCGAACACTGCCCGCGCCTCCAGATCGAGCGCCGCTCTCTGTTGTTGTGTCGCCCTATACTCAGACTTCTGTTGCGGTCAAGTGGTCAGAGATTCACGACTGGAATGGAGATGAAAGTGGAGCCGGATATCGAATCCAGTACTGCTTAATCTTACCGCAAGGCGTGTCCTCCAGCTGTCCCTCATCTATGGTTAAAGGGAAAGACGTTAACTCTGTTTCAATAGAGAACCTGGAGAGGGACCAACACTACGAAATCAAAGTAATCGCATACAACAGTCAGGGCGAAGGGCCGCCCAGTAAAGCGAAGATGGTTTATGTCGGCGAAGGTTAGTCTCACTTTTGTTTTATTTGTTTCGCTCCAATAACTTGTGTTCCACTCTCTGAACAGCTGTTCCTACTGGAGAGCCATTGAATATAACGACTACAGCCCTGTCATCTACTGAAGTGAAAGTGACGTGGAGTGCACCCGACAAAAACAAACAGAACGGACAGATAATGGGGTATAAGATATTCTATTGGCAGCGGACTGACCCCCACCACGATATCCACAAAAACGGTCACTTCGAACAGCCCCGAGAGCTGATGGAAATAGTTCCGGACACCACTGAATCTTTCATTCTTCTGGATCTGTTAAAGTGGACTAATTATAGCATTCAATTGTCGGCGTTTAATCCGGCCGGTGATGGGCCCCGTTCTTTGCCTATTAATGTTCAAACCAAAGAGGATATTCCCGGTGAAGTCGGATCCCTTGCCTTCGATGAGATAACTATGTCTCAGGTGAAGGTCTCGTGGAAACCCCCTCAAGAGCCGAATGGCATTCTTCTGGGATATCATATCGTTTATGAGACACTAATCAATGATTTCAGTAAACAAGTGAAGCAAAAGATTAATGACAGCTATTTAGTGGTGAATGGGCTCAGAGAGAGGGTTATGTATACATTCAAAGTAAGGGCTGAGACCTCTGCTGGAGTCGGACCGGAAACTGTCGGAAATGGTCAGTACTTTAAGGCTTTACATCTTTTTTTGTGGTATTAACTGATTTTACTGTTTATAGTGACGACTGGCCCACAACCTGGTTCTCCACCGCCACCGACGAGTGTCAAATCGACACAAACACTGACTTCAGTTAAGCTCATGTGGAAGAACCCCGACTATAGGGACATAAATGGGTATCTCATTGAAGCAAATAATCTCAATCAAAAGGGAGCGTTGGAGTGGCAGCCCGTCTCTCTCATTAAGAACGGCCGTCAGGACAGATACGAACTGAGTTTCACTCATTTGGCGCCGTCTTCTCAGTACACCTTCAGAATAATGTCGATGAATGAGAAGGGTGTTAGCGATCCGGCCTATCCCGACAAAATGGTCGGCTCTGTTGTGATTCAGACGCCATCACATCTCGAACTCAGGGCTCGAATGCCTTATTATAGAGAGTCCTGGTTTGTGATACTGTGCGCCGCTATGAGTGTTGTCATCACTATTATGGTTATCGCAGTTCTTTGTGTGAAGAATAAGACAAATAAATACAAACAGGAAATCATAAAAGGATCGCAGGACAGGCTATCAGAGGTTGGCTTCGGTCTCGACGACAATATGGACACTCATTATCCGACTGGATTTGAAATGAGACAACAGACTGCTATGGCGTCCCACCAACAGCGCAGAAGTAATGGAACTCTTAGCACAACAGTTAGCGCCTGTGCGGCCACAAAATCACCGCCCCGTCCCTGTCCCGGATCTATCACTTATTCGGATGAAGAAGAAGAAGACGACGAAGACATCAAAGGCGCCGGAATTTATGAGAGCAGTGGTGAGAGTCTCACTGAAAAGCCCTCCGAAATGAGTAGTTCTGGACCGGAGTCCGAATCAGATCACGAAGACATGAGCGCTGCCAACCATTTCGTTAACCATTACGCCAATGTTAACGACACACTCAGGAAAGGACAGCCCTCATGGAAAAGACACGCTAAACAGTATGTAGTGCCAACCCATCACCGACTATCAATGCCAACGAGGGAACCGCCCGCACCTCCCGCTCCGCCGCCGCCCAGTTATTTGGCGGCGATTGCCATAAACGCGTCGGACAGCGAACTCGACAGTCCATCGGTAAACCTCAACGGCGGCCGAATTATTGTCAATAATATGGCCGGAAGTCGAGCACCACTGCCCGGGTTCTCATCATTTGTATAGTAAAAATGCCATTCCGTCCCCTTTTACACCATTTTATACCCTTTTCTTACTTTTTCTGACGACTCTTTCGAAACTCATTTTATTGTAAATTAATTTAATTTATTTTTTGAGTCAATTATTGAGTGCTTTTCGTTTACATTCCTTTCAGATGTGTTTTCATATGTTTTTTGATATAATAATCAAATTATTTGTAAAAATAGTATTAATTATTAGTTTTCAATGTTTTCAACAGTTTTTTAGAGAAAACCAAATGATATTAGTATTGGATTTCACGAAGAGATGATAACTTGTCTTTCATTGAGGGCCTGAACGGGTCTGTAGTTATTGGATAGCAGTCTCTTTTTGCCTGTTCTCGCATTTAGGTATTCGCCGCGAGTTCTTCGAAACAGCCTTTCCTTTTGATATAAAGAATATAATAGAAAGAAATGATTGCCTTCTCTTTGAATTTAAATGAATATATTTATTCTGAGCGCTAAATAAAGTTGTGATTAACGATGCATTTAATTGAGGAAAGAGGACGGGTTCTCCCCATCCTCTCCCCCCTCGTAATTGTTCAGGTTTTTGATAAGAGTTTTCTACAATTATTAGTGAATTATAAACTATACGACAATCATATTATAGATCTATTTCTACGATTATTAGAATTAAATCCAATAAAAAACTGAATTATGTCTATAAATGTGTCTATTTTTTACTCGACTCTTATCTGATCTATTTTTTATTGCTTTTTAAAAGCGCTCACTCATTGTGAGTCTCATACCTGTGCGTCTCCAATGAGCGCCGGATACTTGAAGACAAGCCTGAAATTAAGGGCAAATTATATTATCGTTTGTGTGAATGATCTTCACTTTGATTATTATGTTTATACCACTGGACGCTCTCATAGCAGGGAGGGGTAGTTAACGAGCCGTCGTACATAAAGAAGGGACGTTTCCTCCTTGGAAGTAAGTCTCCTAATCTGAATGACTCCAAAAGGGCCGACTCGTCCTCATAGTTGGGAACATTTCGGACTAATTTTATTATAGAAGACATGAATCGGTTATTTCGCGACGAACTCTATTTTAATACATTTTTTTCACTCAATATTCAGTTATCAAATTTTGTCAATAAATCTCTTTAAAAAGTAACTCATACTCTAAATAGCGTTCCCAACACCATAAGGCCGTCTGATTTGTCGGCTGCGTTATCCAGACTCCCATATTTAGCATTATAATGCACCATGTGCATTTCCATCGGTCCCCTAATCCCATCCACTGTATGCTCGGACCCAATTCCGTCATAACTGCCCCAATGGAAGTGGAGCTGAGCAAAGATGAATCGACGATTACGAGTGGCCGACCCATAGAGCGATGCCTTGAAGTTATCGCTAAAACCGATTTGAACTGAAAAACAAGTGATAAATCAGTTTTCAAAACAATTACTGAAATATATTTTTGTCGAATCATTTCCCAAATAAACTCTTTTTCAAAGTCATCGCAAAGATTTAAAGTCATTTTATGCAGAGTATGACTGTATGAGTGACCCCTACTGTGTGTTCATTCACATTGACTTCAATTATCTTTGAAATGATGCTCAAAGAGATTATTATAGCGTTTCATATAATTAATGTCTTTTGTATAACAAGTTTAGTATTCACGACTATATTGGATAAGTATAGGAACTACTATTAAAGTTAATTAACCTGTGTGTCCATTATTCTCAATGAATGCCTGTCGTATGGGTCTGTTATAATTGCGCAGGCTAAAACGCAATGACATGTTCCGGACTGCATCAGCGGTTATTAATCTAATGGGTGACTGTTGACTTCCACCACAAATTTCGAAGTCTGGCCGCCAGTTTTGACCTAATAAAATAAGCTCATTCTGTTCATTCTATTGCTTATTCTTTTCAATATAGATAATTATTAAGACATACTGACCATAATGCCATTCAGCCCCGTGAGGAGCGTTAAGCTTACGACTGATAGTCGTATGTTTTCTCCCGGACTTAGACTTAGAGCTGAGTTTACCCGTCTTTGAAGTTTTGCCACTTTTTACACCATTTTTCATTTGAACGCTATTTTTAGACAAAATTTCTGATAAATTACTGAATATTATTAAAATCGCGAATAATGTGTGGATTTTTAATAAAAAGTTTACAAAACTTAAATTCATTAATAATTGTTTGGAAATACATTAACAACGGATTAAACATTCAATTTTCAATTGAGTTTTATTTTTTTTTTTTAAATGAATGCCTAATTAGGTAGAGCTCAGCACAAACAGAATATTTTCAATATCAAACTCAATTCAAATAAATTCGGAATGTTTTGCACGAATACTATCATTAAGTAATCGATGAACCGCTGAGTAAACAAAACTAATTATTTTGTAATTAAAATAATCTTTAAAACAATACCTCTTTTGACGACATTTCAAGAGTAAATTCAGCTTCAGATTATATAATCTCGTGCTCACACCCAACCCCCTCCCAATACCTTTCAATTGAGATAATATCAGATAAGATGTTTAGCAATCTCTTAGAATGGGATCAGTTTTAGTCAATGGATTCATAAATCTTTATAACAAACAATACTTTAATGCAATTATAAAACACTTTTTAATTGAAATGTAATTAAAATACAATTAATTCACAAAAATAGTTAAATATAAACAAATAATGAGACAATTGATTAAACACTTCTAATATCTGTCTTCGACGTCATCATTACATTCGTTGTCTTCAGTTTCAACTTCTGGTTCATCGAAGTCGCGAACTTTGACCTCCTGTTCCTCATCGAACTGAATAGCATTGTCTACACTGAGTAAGACATCATTAAGGCTGTCCTCATCCATCACATTAATCGGCAAAAACTTAATCATCGCGTAGTCGTCGATTAGTTTACCGAAAGCTTCGGTAAGTTTTCGGTACTTTTCTCCCCATCGGTCGGGAATTGCGTTCTCTAACAGATAGGAATCGGGTTCTAAAAAGCTCTCTAAAAGTCTTCGACTACTTCTGTCCAATAAATCGGTTTTTGTCAACAGATTAACGATAGGTATCTCCAGATTAATCATTGCAGACAACGAAACCATTAGAGCGGAGAAGAACTTTGAGACGTCGGACACGAACTGAGAGTCCAATAAAAATATGGCACAAACTCTGAAGTCATGTAATTGGAGGAAACGGATCAGTTTATGCATTACATTCAGATGAGTGGACAGCTCTATCTGTCCGGCGGTGTCGAACAGTATGTAGTCGTTGTCCATATCACCCAATTGTTCCTCAAACCAGTCCATGTTCTCTAAAAGGTATTCCATCGCGAATATGAGTCCACCATTTGGTCCATAACTAAGCTCTTCGTCAGACATAATGTCTTCAACACTAATTAGTTCCCGAATGTCGGCGATTGGTTCGTAGTCGAAGTGTTCGGCCGCCGGATCCAAATTGAACGCATGTATTGTCCGGTTGAGGGCCTGTCCGTGTTTGACCATCGCTGACACATAAGACGACTTTCCACTACCGGCGGGACCGATGATTATTTGTGCGAAACGAACCATTGATGACAATCTTCTGGATTAAAATCCAAAACAAGAATCAAAAGTCAAACACAAAACACATGTTTTTCAATGTTTTGTATTTCAAACGTTTGTTTTGAAAACAGTTTCAAAGAATCTTCCAAAAGATGGCAACACTTTTGTGGTCAAAACAATTCTCTTATGTTTTTGTTTTGATTTGAAATCAATTTTTGACCGCATTTTTGATATATTTTTAAATCTCGTTTTCAATAGATTTAAGATTTAAATGTCTTTAATGATTATCAGAACAATTAAAAGACAATTGTTTTTTGATAAAAGTTTTGTTAAATCAATGAATAGTTTGTTTTTAGTTAACTTGTTTTCAAATAAATCTTCGGATTCCTCTGAAAATATTCCGACCAGAGGTCAGACCAGTGGTCAGACGAAGACAATTAAAGAACTGCCGAAACCACCGGAAAATTGCTGTCAATCCGGTTGTGATAACTGTGTTTGGATTCGATACGCCGAAGAACTACAAGAGTATTATAAATTTATAGATGGAGGAGAAGAGGCTCAAAGACAAATAGAAAAAGTAATAACTGATCCATCGCTCAAAGTCTTCATCAAAATGCAAATATCAAAAATTGATAAAAAAGAAGACAATTAAAGATAATTGAAGTCTAGTCTGAGCTTAAAATTGTTAAGTCTTTCATATTTTAGTCAATAAATTCATTTTTGATATAAAATTCATTAAAATAAAAGCTTTTGAAGAATTGATTCAATTTTGTGACCAATTAATGAATTCTTAAAATTTATGGCATTTTATTCATCAATTGTTTGCTTTTGTCTGTCATTAGAGTCAGACATTCAATGGATTTGTCGTAAAACTGTCCCAAAAGTATTGATTCAAATGAAATACAGTTCTCGTAATGAAAATGAGGCCAAAAATAAGTGGAAATACTTCTCATTGAAAAACTCATAAATAGTGTCCGAATCAATAAAAATGTCACATTTGGCTCATATTCGCCACAAATCTAATGATTTTTGATAATTCAGACAATTATATCAAATCTCTGCTGTTTTTCTGCTGAACTCAAGAGATGTCTTTTTCTGCCAAAATTTTGTCAACAAATCAGAGAAAACATAAAAAAGTTTTTATCGATTTTTTTGACACAAAATTTCAAATGAATTTCGATCTCTTAATACAGAATATACTTAACAATGGGTCTCTCTCTCTCCCCTTTCTCCCTCCCTCTCCTTCGACACACATTTCTAGCCATCAATTGAAGGAATGCCAGAAACTGTTGGAAAATTCTATAACTTCTATGCCTTTGATTTGATTCAAAGTTGGAGTTAATGTTGTGTTAATGTTTTGCATCTAATGTGTTGCGCCGTTAATAGGAAAGTCATGTCCTGACTGAGAGGCCGCTGACCTAAACATTTATTAATTAATTAAATGACTAAATCAGGAAATAACACGAATTTCAGTTCATTTTATTAATTTCGTGTTTAAAACAAAAGCCAAAGATTTTTGTGAACAAAAAAATTGTTTAAAACATAAGTCTATTCTTTTTTTCGCTCAGGTTTTATAGGAATTGCTTTTATGTTAATTAGGAATTATAGCCAAGAATTAGCTCTAATTAGAATTGTCTCAAATGCGAAACTAAGCGAAACTATTTTGCATTTAATATTCAAATTCAATTCAATTGGATTTTTAGCCAATCCTTTAGCTCATCCTTAAAACTCTATTAACACTATCCCTCTCCAATCGATTTGATTGTGTGTTATATTAGGTTTGACTTCATTAGGATAAAGAGCACAAGTATTTTGATGACCCGGAATATTCTGAGTCCAACACTCTGTTATGTGTCTGATATTCATTGTTATGTCATTCTTGGAGAGCACAGACTGAATCAATCAATTCTAAGCGAGTGTTTACTGATATTCTGAGCCCAGAGCCCAGTCTTTTAATTTGATGAAAGCATTGGTGAAACTAATATCCATTTCGAGTGCTTTTAAGAGTGAAATTCTCTTCAAATAAAACTCAATTCAAAGATATTTTATTATTCTGTGTTTAGTCTCTTATTCTGTCCTCGAGTTGAGTCTCTTACGCAAAGAATCGCATAAATTAAGTGATTATAAAGTTTTGTTACAAATAATAGTTTTACACAAACTTTGAAATAAAATTTTTTTAATTATTGAAATCCATTAATGCTTTCAATGAATGCGTTCCCAAAAATCTGGGCTTAAATGACATCTAATTCTCTCTTCCTTTTAGAGGAAATCCATTTTCATAAACATCCAAAAACAAGTAATTTATATATTGGTTTTTAGCACAGAATAAGGTATCTGTCATCACATCAATTATTGACTGCACTTCAAATACATAAATGCATTTATTCCGTTTAATTTTGAAATGGATTTAAATTATCCTCCAATCAAATCAAATTTCAAGAGTATTTAGTATTTGCTAAAACATTTTCATTAATAGCATTTTTGTAGTCTGATGAACAGCATAAATAGTGGTACTTTCCATTTATGGTACTTTCCATCTGTGGGTTTATCATAAATTTAGAGAATGCTCTCAATTGGCATTCGATGTGAGTTTGATAAACAACTTTAATAAAAACTTGTGTCCAGACATTTAACACGATGTTATCAGGGTTGTCGTGTGTGTCTCGAACGTGACCATATAATTTGATAAGCATTGATAAGAATAAATAAGCAAGATTGTTTTAGACGGAAAATGACTTTAATGGAAGACACATTACTTTATATTTTTCTCAGAGGATGAGTAGAAACGCATCAATTATAGGGATTATTGTGTTTTTAACGGGAATTTCAAAGTCTAGACTTTTTCCGGAAAATAAGTAATAATAAAAGAAATTTCAAATTATTTGAAAACATGTTCGAGACATAAAATAAAGCTCAAGTTCATGGCTCGAATTATCAAAGGAATTTGGCTTAAATATAAATGGACACAGGTTTACTCATTTTGACACTAATGCTCTGATTTTAATATAAATTCTGGCTTTTCTTCAATCTAATAACCTCGTTTAATTCAATTCTATTCAATTCACTTTAATCCAATTGAAGAAGAATTTAAACAAAGTTGTAATACAGTGTCTGTAATTTATATTTCTGTAAACATGCTATAAATTCCTCGAATATTTACTTAGAAATTGCTGGATTCTATTTTTATACAATAAATTGATGTCTATTCCCAAAGCAATGTTGTAAATTCTGGCCCAGACATCCGCGAAGCAGTGATATAACAGTGATATAAAGTGGTAATTTTATCAGGTAACAAAATATAGATAAACAACATAGAAAATAACACTAATGACAAAATTGCTTTCTTCGTCCTCTTTTCAATCTTGTTATTCAGACATAACTTTCTGTTGTCATCATTAAAAAAATCCAAAACATATCCACCTGTAAGACAACAAATGTTGTTGGGTTTCCGCAATTTCATCCTGTTATGACTGTTATTTTAATCAAGATCATTTCTTTTAAACAGATTCTATAGTAATGATTCTATAGTAGAAAATTTTGTAAATAGTGATAGATAAGTATGTTTTCAATTATGTTTGATTTTTAATGCAAATATTAATCGGGTTCTCAACAAAACAAATGTCAAACAATTACTTAAAGTAATAATTAATTCATTTGTTTTGTCATTCATTTTGATCCAAACCTCTATAACTTTGAGGCATTTGTTTGAATACAAATCTATTAAAAGAGTTATTTAATTATTAATGAATAAAATGTATTCAAATATTCGTTTATAATAATAATTATTATAATTACAATCAAGAGTTACATACTTTATAAACTTGGGAATACCTAATCAATGTCAGTGCCATACGTCTTGAGAACTCGTAGTTATCTCTCATTTATATAATGGACAAAGTTTTTGAATTTTCTAAATGAGCTCATTATTGAAAATTCCAGAAAAGCGGTGCCCCTTCTTTGCCAATTTATTTGCTAATTAGCAATTCCTACTGAGAGAATGCCAGTCCCCCCCCAACAAGATTCACATCTAAACTAATTTTTAGTTAACTTTAACTTGATTGGACAAAAATAAAACTTAAATCGATAATAAGTGAAAAATCGATATAATCTAGGTGAATATTTCGAAGCAACACGGAATAAAATTGAGTCTAATTGAGTGAAAAGGAATTTGGAAACAAGAATTCATTTAATTTGAGTTAAAGAAGCAAGATAAATCCAGACTTTTCATTAAAAAAGAATCTGTAGAATCAATATATTCAATACTCGTTTAGAGGGAAATCTGTAGGAATCGGATGTTTTTGAAGTCTGAAGTATTTATCCAATAAAATGCAAATCAGAGCACAGCCTATAATAATTGTAGTCAAACTCAATCACTAAACCTGGTTCTGGTTTGACATTAGTTTGAAGGACTCACACATTGTCGGCTTAAGTACAAGTGTTAGTCCTCTAATAATATTCTGTGCAATATTTCCCAATAAACTACTTTAGCGTCTCTTAAAGACCGGAATATAGGGGTTGACAGTGGATGCACTCAGCAATGAGTTATTCTCAATTATGATGGTGAGCTAATTTTAATTCTTTTCAAACAAATTTGGTAAAATAAATGATAAATTCTTATGAGAATGCAATTTATCATGTCAATTTGTCAATTTGTCAAATATTCTAAAAAAATGAGAGCACATGGAGCTATTGTTTCCAAGGATTGCGAAACACTTAGAATAACAGTCTTTTGATTAAAATAACTAAAATTCTTCAAATGATTGATTGAATTGAGTTTTGCTTTAATTAAATTTCATCTCTTATTAAATACAGTTTGAGATCACAATGAAATGTATGCATAAAACCATAATATCCTCTTCAGGCGATCGATGAATGGATGTCATAATTTCTTTGCTCGTATTAGAATAATCAGATGACCATGGCAATGGCAATGGCAATGAGCAAGCATTAAATAATTTTGGTTAATTAATAAATGAATATTTTTGTCTTGATTAAATATTAATTAATTCCATGTAATTATGAATAAATTTCTATTATTGTATCCAAATCCTGGATTTCCTACAATTATTATTATACCTCATATTGTATTATCATGATATGTGAGCAATGCTTGCTTACTTCCTATTAGACAAAATTAACTGGAAGTTCCTGAGACTTTTAGACTTCACTTTAATACAGAATATTTGAATAAAAAGCAAAAGTTAATTAAATACATGAATTATATGACAAAATTTTTGCTAAAAAAATATTAAATTATAATAAATAAGAAAATAATTTCAATATTATTCTATATTTACCGAAAATATATGTTTATTTAAATATTTTATATATAATATTGATTTTTACCGGATTTTTCATCTTTTATAAACTAAGCTCATTATTTTCGTTTGTATATCATTTTGAAAGGCATTCAATAGATTTGAAAATATTTTTGGAAACTTTTTCTTTCTTTTTCAGACA
This sequence comes from Minunthozetes semirufus, assembly GCA_034699985.1. Taxonomy (NCBI): domain Eukaryota; kingdom Metazoa; phylum Arthropoda; class Arachnida; order Sarcoptiformes; family Punctoribatidae; genus Minunthozetes; species Minunthozetes semirufus. Next base: position 18,567 of record JAQIXD010000476.1, read on the forward strand.
TCTATTATATCTTATGCTTATATTATTCAAATGAATCATAACATAACAAACGAAACTTTCATGAAATTACCAAGATAGTATACCATACAAAGTGTAATACGAGCATTACCCAGTTAATTTAACATGAATATTATGTGCTCAAGCAATTATTTTAAAATGAATATATATATATATTCTTTTGAAATTCTTAATGATTCAAATTATATTACCGATAAATAGAGCTTGCTCATTTGTAATCGGAGACCGAATTCATGTTGTAATCAGTGTTGACTCATATTATCAATCGATGAAATGGTTTTTTAGGAAAAGAGTCTTATTTTGAAAAACCTTTTCCAAGAGATTGACTTCTAATGGAAGGCATTTTGAAATAATGAATAAGTTCTCTGTTTCTCGAATTTTCAATTTGAAAGATGACTTTTATTTCAGCGAATCATAATAAGTGTACTTCAGATCACTTCAATCACAAGATTCCTCTATATATTTGTTTACTTAATTTTTGTTAAGAATCCATTAAAAGAGTCTTAAAAGCTCTAGAATTTTGAATTTATTCGTGAATTTTCATATTTAAAGAATATTCGGTTCATTTATTCTGTGCTCTCAATCATTCATTATTGATATTAAAGAAGTATTTCTAATATCAGTAAAATTGGCTGAATTTATGTTCGAGCAATAAATCATTTTTAACTCTTATTTATCTACTCTTTAGACATGAATTTAAAATTTTGTGGGACTTTTAGATTAATATATTTTTTTGCCATAAATTATACGCAAAATAGATATAAACAAAACTTTATTAATGATACGATCGGCGGACACTTTTCGCAATGAATATGTTTGCATCAATTGCATGATCATATTTATTTCTACTTACATCAATTTACTCGTAATGACGTCAAAAGTGATATTAATTATAGCCATTGTCTAGCAATTGTCTATTATCCTGTTTAGTTTATTTTTGGAAATAGATGTTTAAGAATTTATTTTTAAAGTAAAACAAAAGTAAAATAAATAAATAATACAAAGAATCATCAATTTTTGATGTAATGCATTACCCTTTCCATTCAAAAAGAAAAGGTGATGACTAGCGAGCATAAGCAGCACATTCCTAAATTCTAATGTGTGATCATTAGTGTCATAATAGAATTCTTGGTTATGATTGAAGATTCCTGAGTAATATGCGATAATAATTGTGACAAAAGTCTGCAATCAATCATATATTGAAGAAGAAGTGCAAACAAATTATCACTTTTAATGTCTTTCGTATTATCAAAATATTTGAGGCAATTATGACAACAAAAAGAACGGAATAATAGGAACTCATAATTGAATGAAAGAATTGGAAGAAAATACTGTAATCAATGGGTAATAAATGTTTAGCTGCTATTGACTCAAGTTTTATTCGAGTAAATAAGTATAGTCTGAGTATATTGTGTCTGTTGTCTATGCAAAGTCATGTCTGCCCACTCTTATGGACAGTAAGACAAAGAGATTGAATCGGAGACTATAAACGAGTTCAATAGCTGTGTCCAACTTCTAGACCATCTCCAATATTCAGACCTCATAAAAGATAAACGACCATTCCTTTCATCAAATAAAGACACGATTCTGTGCCTTATTCTGTGCTTTGAAACCCTTATCCTGTGCTCTATTTCCAGAATAATAAAGAGTTGTATAAAAATAAATTGTATTTCAAAAGTAAAAACAAATCCAAAAGAAAATGAAAATAAATTCGACTTTTGTTTAGATTTTTGAGAAAACATTTAATAAATAATAAAATAGAAAATAATATGTATTTTACTTACAGAACAAAATGTCTTTAATCAGTTATTTCTTAACGTTTCTTAACATTTCTTAATATTTTGTTTTTAATGAAAATGTTTTTATCTCTTTTACAATCAAATGATGTATTAATGAATAAAACAAATCAATTGATAAGTCTTTCAAAATACAAATAAATTGATTAATATTTACAAAAAGATGACCGAAAAAAGTTAATCGATTATAAGTAGTAATTCATTGATAACTTTAAATGCTTTTCTCCTCAAATAACATAAACTTTTATCTATTTCTTCAAAATTTCAAAGAGTATTTCATATAAGAGTTGAATGTATGGCCTATTCCTATACAATTGGCCAATAATTTTCACTTTATTCCCGACAATATTATAGAAAAGTCTTAACAGAGCTCTTTTATACACTTATACTTTTATACAGTTGGTTTGTTTGGTGATATCATTGATAGCATTCTCTGATAATAAATCTAATGATAAGTTAAAGTGTTATTCGTTTTGATATCAACTTTTTCGGTCATTTCTATTGAATGACTCGTAATATAAATCGTAAAATAATTTATGAGAAAAAAGTCTTTGATATTTGAGTTGTGTTTTTGTATTTGTGACTCTCATTGGCTCTCAATTTATATTTCAAATGGTTTTCAATGATATTTGATTTGATTTCTCTTCAGTCAACTGATTCCAGCACTTAATTCAAGCCCTAGAATGAGTTCATACTTTAATCGAGGATAAAATAGTCCTCCAATTCGCTCGTAATTTGAAGAATCTATGAAATTCGACTCACAGTCTCTTGTATTGATTGACCCAATGATTGAAATAATTTCCGCAAAACAAATGATTAGAAATAAAAAACAAAACTTTTGTTTCAATTTTGTAAATGTTTTTCCCCTGAATTCGTGACTTCAATGATATGGTTCTCGTCTTTAGAAGACTTTAAGACTCCTTATTTTTTTTTGGTTTAAGTTTTGGTTTTTTTTGTGTCGACTCAATGATAGCTATTTTTGGTCATATAATTGGCGAGTCTTTCAAATAATAATTAAAACTTAAAAATATATTTTGTTTTTCGGTGTTTTGTTAGGCAATCAACTTATGGCACAGTCGTCCGCATCTGACGCCGGTTCTCTGTTTTTGTTCACTTTCTTCGATGTCCGTCGGATTAAACTTCTGCTCCTGGGTTTGAGCCTCTGGGCCAGACTGGAACCGGTGCCCGACTCTGCGTCTACAGTGGCGTGATTCGGACTTAACGTGTTGTTACCCGCGAACCGTGGCTTCCCATTGGGTACTCTCGCCTGAGCGCTGGACCTACGTTTCAGACCCTCGTCTGATGGCAGAGGAATTCGCGCCAATTGAAGAAAATTTTTAAATATCTCCTTTACATTTGAATTGGTTTTGGCGGAACACTCCATGACCTGGATATCAGTGAATTCAATGAATAATCATTAGTTTTGAAAACTTAAAAATCAATTCAGAGCTTACTTTTGTTCGCATTTTTGGCAATTCACAGAAGACCTGCAAATTTTGAATTTGAAAAGCAATCAAACGTTAAATTTGTTGTCAGAAATGGATAATTTGGGAACAGAATGAGAGATATTTAATTATAACCCTTTCGGTCTGAAGTGTCAATTAGTCGTAAAACAGATAACATTTGTTAATAGATTTTTATAATGAATTGTCGTCTGCTTTCAGATTAATTATTTTTCCAAAATGGGATTTTTCTACAGTAAAACAAACGCTGGGATCGAACAAAATGAAACAATTTTTAACAGTTATTGCTTTTATACCTACAGCGCAAAGGATGTATTCCCTTAATAATAATACCCTTCCCCTAATAGCACAGTCTTGTGTAGGTTTGCATTGAATTCTAGGTCTGAAAATAGAAATACAATTTGTTGTGGACTCAAATCCATTACAACTCAATTGAATATAGATTATATCAAACGTTTATATATATTTGTGAAACAAATGAATCAAATCATAGACTAAATGGAGTTTTATTAATATTTTTCTTTTCGCTCAACTCTCGGAAGGAATCACTCATTAGACTCATCCATCAATTTATCCATTATTTGGTCCATTAATTGACAGTTAGAGACAAAAACTTAATAATTTTCTAAAAGAATTTAATCAGAATTCTGTTAAGAATATTCTTAAATATCAAACAACTTATGGAATAAAATATTTTCTGCAACAAAAGGGAAGGAATTTCTCTCGAAATCAGACACAGAATAATAATTTTTATGATCAATGGATCAGAATTGAGTGCATTTCCGCTATTAATTCTCACTTTGAATGTTCAGAAATCGCACTCTTTTTGGTAACAATTCTTATAAAAAATGCATTAGTGATGGGATGTGTTAGAGATCGACGTAGAAAAAAATGGCAATCAATTATACGGATTGAGTACTGACCCATTCGGCCACATCTTCTTTGGGCACTTCTTTGAATTCATCTGAGAGATCACATTTATTGCCGACGAAAATAATGGGCAAATCCTTTTCCAAGAAAAATAAAGGGACGGAATGGCAAAAGAAAGTCATGTTTTAGTTGTTTTCCAATTGATTAGAGTGACTCTTAAAATGAATTATTAGTGAAATTACCTGAAAGTCGGCCCTCAGTTCTTTAATCTCCTCAAAGCAAGTCTTGACGATATCGAAAGAACACAACTTATCGATACTTTTGCCAAAAACAGACACAAAAAGCAAAAAACAAAATAAGAATAAACCGAATGAACCGAAAAATGTTTCTTCACTTATAATTTGTTAGACAAGAGCCTAACCTATTATAGTGCGATAGTGGACATACCTATAGACCAGCATAAATGCCGAGGCGTTGGCTATGGAGAGCCGTCTCATCGCTGGGAACTGCATATCTCCTTCAGTGTCCAGAAAGTCGACCTCAAGTTCAAGAGATAAATCAGTGAATAATATGAATATATATAACACTCGAAGAACAGTCAAATCAATTAAATGCTTGTTTTGGTAATAGCAGAGGACAGACATAAAAATAGTAAATCAATAGATTAGACATTAAAGACCTGACAATAAAAAGACTGACAAAAGAAGAAGAAAAGATAAGAAACTTTTTTCCTCGTCTTTTATTCAATCAAATAAATGTCCGCAACGTTTGTATTATTCTTGTATTTCATGCGATAATTGATAGAAATGTTGTGTAATGTTATCGAATGGTCATAAAAATCTATACAAAGGTCAGGGAAGGGAATACATAGTCAATAATGTTATACTTTGAGAGACATTGTGCCCAAATTGAAGTCCTTTGTGAACAGGTCTTCCACCGTTGGCCTGTGCTTCTCATTGAATGTATTGAATAAAAATCTCTGCAAATAATCAAAAAAGATTTTAACAATTCATGAATAAGTTTTCGAATCCAAATAAAGGAATTGGGAATAACCCTTGAGAATAGAATTTCTAATTTATCATGTTACTTTCCAATGTAAAGAAAATAATCTAAAGATAAATATTATTTATTTATTGAAATCTTTTTTTTGACAAATCTGTGGATAAAGAATCGCTTTTGGCATAACTTTTGGCTCAAAACAAGAGAAGAGTTGGAAAACAATAATTAATTGAGAAGTTTTGCCGAAAGGGTTGTGAATGAGTAGCTCTGGGAAAGTCAGTCAATGGATAAGAAGGGAATGTATGAGTAATTTATATGATTCTTCTGTTGGTTAAGTAAAGGCATTAAGTAATGCATACCTTAATAATAGCACTTTTGCCGACTGAAGCGCCTCCCAAAGTGACCAGACGTATGTGATATGACTCTTCCGTCATTATTATTGATGTGTATATTGACTATACTCTTCTTTTTCTTCTTCTTGTGCTTTGAAAGGCCACCGATTTCTCTTCAGGATATGCTTTAAACGATTCTTTGTATTAATAACAATACAAAAGTAGTGTCTTTTGTCTTCAATTTCTGATATGTCTTATGTCTCGCAGGAAATTGTTCTTCTGATACACTGTTTGTGTTAATACAGTTCATGTGTGAAGAAATTCTCTCTTTTCTGCCGTCCCTTTCCCAGTCTTCCTTTCAATCAATGGTTTCCAGCATTAAGTATCTGTTTGTAAGAGGAATACCAGAAATTTGAGACTGATTTTCAAGAAGATGACATTTATACAGCAAATATAGCAATATAGCAATACAGCATTATAGCATGATCATTATTCTCAATTAGGACTACTATGACATTAACAGCTCAATAACTGCTACCATCAAAGACTTCTTCATCTGATTAATGGAAGAATAATTTATAAGAATTTTGTTTTTTTATAATTTTAACAAATAAGGTTATTATAACCATGTTTAATTAAATATTTTATGCTAATGACAATTCTCTTTGTATCAGTTCAAGTATGTGAATGTGAATGGTAATATTTGATGATCAACCATTTCAACTAATTAGTTGGTCATTAGATAAAATTATCCGGGATTTGAGTGAAGCAAGAATATTATCAGAACTTAAATTAACGTCATTTGGTCACGTGAATTATCATTGGAAATAAAATAACCGTGCTTCATTTCTAATTAGCTTTATCAAAAGTCAAGGCTATGAGCTATCAAACCCAGAACAAGTTCTGAGAGCTTCCTTATTGATAGCATATTATCTATGAAATGATAAATATTAATAATGAGATTTGCTGTCACCACTATTCTCTGCATAAAAAAGTTTAAAAATTGGCCTCTTATTAAAAAAAAGTAATATTTTATGAAATAGCTTTATTTGAATTATGCCGGGTGTCAGGTGTCTTGATAATTGAGTTAAATTATCGTGACAAACTAAGATATGTCATCTGAGTTATTTGCTTTCTGTTATTGCGATAAACTTTCTAAATTATTATTCTATTTTTGAGTGTCAAGATTGTCATCGATTTATTAGTGCAGACAATAGTGCGTTTTCCTGGAGTCATGTTTTCGTTGAATTAGTTGTGACTTTAGGCCAGAGTTTAATAATTAAATATAACTTTCAATTATTCTGTACTCAAATAATTAGCTTTAAATTCATTAAACTATTTTTGATGCTTTCAAGTGAAACAAAATCAAATAAAATGACTTTGGTTTCATTCGTCACTAAAAATAAACCTGATGTTTGATTCGAGTTTTCATATACTGGATTATCTTTTATATAATTACTTCCAAGAAGTCTTATTTTATAGGAAACCAAATCATTAATAAACTAATTATTTTAAAAATTTTATTATAATTTCAAAACTTTATTCATGTTTTTGAGATTTAATGAGCTTTTGAAGCATTAATTTATTGATTATTATATTTAATAATAGATTGTTTCATATCTTAAGCAAACATCAGGTTATATATGAATATTGTTTTTGGAAGTCTATCTCATAGATGAGCCGACTCTTAATAACATATATTTTTTTGGGATAAAAATAACATAAAAAGTCTAATGACTTATCGCTAATAATATCTGTGATATAACTCAACGAAATCGAGTATTAAATAAAAATGAGTTTTCGCTTACAGTTTGACTGCAATTCATTTCAATTGATTAATGAGAATCGATTCTTGGAAAAGCAATAACACCACTTATTTGATAATTTATTTGATCCACAATACTTCAAATCTTATCTAAAAAGATGACAATTCGCTCAAATATTTATTGTCGTTCATAACGGATGGCTTTACCTCTAATTTTTGGCTATAATTTGAGTTCGCATTAAATTTATGACTATTTCTCATGAATTTGAGATTTGATTAAATGTTTAAATTCAACGAAATGTTTATCTTGTTATTTGTTATTCGGGTCAATCTATAATTCATTTGCCACTAGTTCTGAATTTTATATTCTTTATAAAAGGAAATGAATTTAAAAGTAAAAGCTTTTAATACTCGGAGCATATAAATAGAATTATTATAAGATAGATACCAGGGATGGCCAACCTCCATTTTGTTAGGGGGG
>JAQIXD010000477.1:0-26287 GCA_034699985.1 Minunthozetes semirufus
TTTCGGACAGCCCCCAAGTTTGGGGGTAATGCCGATACCCATTAAATGTGCCAAAAAGATTATTTATCTATCCTTTGCTAATTATATATCAATCGATATATCGATTGGTATTTCATTTATTAATTTTATTATTTAATTATTATAACGAACTTGAAATTGAGCGAAAGCTCCGAAGGGAAGGCCTTATTTGTCGATTATCTTAAGATAATCTATAGATCGTATGTTAAGCTCAAGCGATGGCCAAACATTGGGACTACACCTCTGGTATTATGAAATACACGCCACAGATGGAGTCAACACAAAGACAACACTATTATACAAAACAAACGGTAAGGTATTTGAGATCAAGAACTGTAACAGAATAGGGAGTGAAAAACATGCACGAGCTTAGACACGAGCAGACTCCCAGCCCGGAGGCCTATCACCGATCAAAGCCAATACATATTTCTTTCGATCACCTGTGCCCGGGAGGCAGACAGTGATCTTATAACCAAATTTTCTCCTAAATATGATGTGATCAAGTGTGTGATCAGGATAATATTGTTAATATTGAGGTACTTTTAAGTTAATTTTAAAGTTTCGACACAAAAAATCAATGGCTTGTCGTTCCTATTAATTGTCAATCACTCCAATTAACGCATTTTTTCATATGAGTCGAAATGTTTCGGATCAAATCACCACTAGTTTTATGAATAGATAGCAATCAGTGGCCGATAATTACTAATAACTGTTTTTGATGTAAATATTTTTCTCTACTTCTGATCTCAAACCGATAGGAAAGACCTCTTTCTAATCGATATTTAATATTAAACTATAATTATTTGAGTAATACTTTCTTCGCTACACTTTTCCTATACTTTTATTATCATTGATTAAGAAGTAATGGTTTTAATAGTTTATCACAAAATTTGACATAATTTTCAATACATACTTCAAAAGTGAAAAATATTTGCTACCTTTCCAAAGCCTGTGCCGAAGACTACTCCTATTTTTCTAACACTTTTTTCTAAAGAATTTGATTTGAATTTCAATTTTTTGTTTTTCTTTTATTGTTTGAAACTAATGAGAGTAAAGTCCTTTTTGATCAAAGATTTAGCAAACATCAAGATTTGTGTTATAATCGGTATTTCAATGTCAGAGAAAAAAATAATTTAGGGATTAATTTGAACTCAAATTTATTCACAAATGGATTTGAAATCTGAGTTTTGGAAATCTATTTCACTCATTATTGAAGTGAGTTTTGATTTATAGCCCTTTCCACGGGTTTTGAACAGTTGTTTGATGTGTTGAACTCAAATGTTATTCTGCGTTACAGTTGAGTCTGGCATAAGTTTTCAATTAAGAGCACAGCATAAGAGAGAAATTTGCCAAAAATCAAAAGTTTGGTCATTTTTCAAGAGCTTTGTTAATGAAAATTAATGAAAACTATAATAACCTCTAAATTGAATGATCCGATTGTGAACTAAATTAGAGAACAATAGTTTTTATGAAATGTTTTTTCGCGAAACTTTTTTTTTTGATCCAAAATAATAATAACAGAAAAGAAAAGGTAAATCAAAATCAAGACTTTATTAATGAGTTTACGCTTCATATAATAATAATGAAAATCAATACTAATATTTAGAAATGAAAAGTGAATGAAAAGTAAATTCCCTTTTATTAGTGAAAACAAAATCGTTTTCATTTAATCTATTAAGTAATCGATTGAACCAAAAAATCGTTGGAAAACAAGAAAAATGGTTTTTCTTTTCTGAATAAAATGTTTGAATAAAAATATTTTGGTTTTTCTTTTTTCCTTCAATTCCTTGGCTTCAATTGGATTGAAGTGAAAACTAAACTCAAATCTAATAAATCAAATGTTTTGCACAAAAAAAGACAACAAAAAACAAATACAAAAACCGTTTGAGAAATGATTTAAAAAGCAAAAATTTTTGGCCAATTTATGGCCTTTTATTTCTCAAATAAATTATTTCAATCCATAGTTGGAAACCGATTGTCTTAAGAAACGGATTTCTTAAGAAATATCGTTTTAAGACTTTCCTCGACTCCAACTTTCTTTAAGCCGAAAAGAGATCGAAATTAATTTACTCAAAACCACCGAAATATTAATCATTTTTCGAAATATGTTTTATCCAGTCTGAGTGCGACCAGTTTAACCATGTTTACTAACTTGTTTATCAAATTAAATGCTTGAATAAATATTTAATCAGTTTTTTTGCTCAGTTTTCTGGTAATTAATTTGCTTTTCTAATAACGATTTCTTGAACTTTTGGTTTGAAATTGATTTGTATTTGCATTTAAAAAATCGTTTCAATAATTTCAGTGGAAATGTTTGCTCTCGAATTGCGATCAATTGATAATTCAATCAATAAATTGGTTGAAAAAAAATGTTATTAAACTCTTAGTCGAGTTGAAAGTCAAGTGAATTACGTGAAGAAAAACTAATTTCTTTTCTCACATTTAGGACTGAATTTCAATTTTTTGGAAATTCAGCCAAAATTTGAAGTTTTTTTTTCGCACAAATGTCTGATCAGATAAACGGCCAAAAAATTTCGAGAGTAATTGCGAATCAGAATTTAGACGATTTTGAGGACAGGCATAAATGCGAAGGTATAAACTATGAGGGCTCAGGGCTGGTATACAAAGTACAGGCAAAGGCTGCTGTCATTTAATTTTACATAAGTTTTTAGTAGATCTTTAGATTAGTTAAAAAAAAGTAGTAAATAATTTTTCAACGAAAAGGTTTCAAAACTTTTATCTAATTTTAAGAAAAATTTGTTTAAACTTTTAGTTTAAAAAGCATTAAAATGAATCCCAATTTTTTTTCCAAAGGGATAACCTAATGGGATAACCCTTTTCTCAAATTAAACTATGAAACAAATTGATTACAAAAACCCCTCATTTCCGATAAGTTCAAAAAATTATATAATAAATTCCTGATTATATAAAACCGTTTTATCAGTGATTTATATAATATATTTAACTTCTTTTCGATTAAATAAATAAATATTAATTCCGATTCAATAGGATTTCGAGGGTTTATACCTTTCAAACATTCTTTTAGGGTTTTATCAGCAATTTATTTAAATCAGGCATTGATTTGATTCGCGAGATTAAAATTAAGACATTTCTTCCCAATTGATTGCTTTCTTTAGAGCCATAATCTGATCCACTTATCGATATCGATGTCAAATCGTAATCTTAAATACAGAGAGATATCCAGCGATACTCAGAGGGAATACCTTCCAAAAGCTCATTAATAGGAAATATCTGATACTGATCCCAACCCTGTCCTCTGGTATTGATTGCAATTTTATTCTGAATATTAAGCTTTTCCTCATTCCTATGGAGAGAAAGTAGTATTGAGTTAATTTGTTTATTCAAACCCGTGTCAAAGCCCAGCATATTATTTGTTTACAACCCTGTGCCAGTCTAGTGGATGCAGTTGACCAAGCCTTTAGCAAACTTCTTGCCAGTCCTACCCATTAAGATCCAGCACAGACTGTAAAAAATGGGAACAATTGACATTACCAGCTATTAATCACAATATTAGCCAAGAATTGCCTTAAACTAAAAAATCAGTTTTAAATTTGGTTTGAATTCCACTCAAAGATAAATAATTATTGAAATTCAGAGGAAAAATATTTAATAATAATTCATATGATTTTTGAGTCAAATAACCGAAGAAATGATTAAAAACCAAAAAATGATTGATTAGTGGAATAACTGAGTTATCGATACATTTCTACCCGAAGTCTAAGTGTTTTTCCAGTATTTAACTCAATATTAAATAATATTTAATATTCGCTTAAAAACAAGAGTTTAGTCGTTTTGAACGGTCGAGTGCTCTCATATATTGATTATGAAAACCTCATTCAATATTTCAAATCAAGAAATTTATTTGATTTCTATCAACAAATGTATTATTAAAATAAATTTCCGCGAAGTGTTGAAATCCACTCCAATAAATAGTTCCCGATTTGAGGCGACTGTTTTGATAACTGGAAAATGGGATTTACCAGAGCTCTGATCAAAAAGTCTAATCAGAATTGGTCTCATTTGTTAGCAAAATGAGCATGGTGACAAGACAACATCTAATGAAAAAATTCGCATACAAACTAGATTTAGTTAAGTATGTAATCGTTGCTAAATAAGACTTATTGCTAGTTTATATTCGACAATAATTAGCTCATTTGAGTCAACTTTGATTCCATTCGTCCTCTAATTTATTTATCAATAAATTGAATTAACCGTAAAAAGTGTGTAACTGATCAGCTTTGATCAAAAGGAGCAAGATAATCGAGAAATTCCGTGTTTAGCTCCGTTTTGAGATGTGACTCGATATGGTGAGCTTTATCGCCAAATTATCATGATCAAAATAATCAAAAAATTCAACTCAAGTTTGACTTTAATATTGCAAAACATATTTGTGTTGAATAATGCCTTAAATAACGGCTTTTGAGTAATTATTTTAATAAATCCAAAACTGTTTGACTCTTAAAGTGATCGCCGACTCAATGGTCTATTTCTCTGTACCCCCTGACCATACTTAGACTTGTGCTCATCACTCAAAACACATCTGAAGGACTATCACTTAAAAAATGAAGATAAAAAGCTTACTATAAATAGCAGGCATTGGGTGTATTGCACTGTAAGGACTCCTCTTTATTCCGCGCTCCCAATGTGTTATACATATCGTCTGAATGTGTTTTCGGCAATAAATAAATCCTTTAATTAATTGAAAGCCATTAAAAATCTAAGTTGAAGTTCATTAATACAAAGTCAAGTATATATGGGATAATTGGTTATACTATACAAACATAGAGCACATACATAGCGCTCATACAGTCTGTGATTTATGGCCAGAGATCCTTCAGATTTGGAGCCAAATAAAATTTTTTCTACATTTTTATACGAGTCCTAGAATTTGCTCAATCAGTTTGAATAGCAAAGTGGGTAACCAAAGGGGGAGAGGATGATCAAACAATCTAATATAAAACGCACCCATAATTTCACTCATCCATAATTCAATAATAAACCTATTAATGGGTTTATGCAAAATCTATTGTATTTTTTCTCTGCCAATAATAACCTGACCTGATATCTTTCCTGGTGTGAAACAACCTGGTGGCACCTGGTAAAGTGTTGAAGAAATTTCGGCGAAATATTATCTGGATTACTGACGTTTGAGCTGATTTGAGGGATAAGAGTGGAAAAGAAAAAGGTTTCTTAAGTGAAAAGTGAGCTCCAAATTCATATAATGAGAGATTCGATGGGAATATTCGCCAAAATATAATAACTCAGTTATTATTAATAAGAGTTGTGTCTTATTGTATAATATTGTGGCGAAAAATATCAGATAATAATTGGATTTTTATTGTTTTAATTGCCATAAAATGTTAGGTCAAGAGTGAAATTAGTCGGATATTTAAAAAGCAAATTATTATTTTCATATTAGATGTAATCAAATAATAAATGTTTGACCTAAAGGTGTGCGAAATATTAGTATTAAAATTATTTCTTAAGCAATACTTTTTTGTGCGATTTTTACCGTTTGAATATAATTTGCATATAATATCATAAAAAACTGATTAATGCAATTAAAATATATTCCAATGGATCAAAAAGTTTGAGAGTTTAGAGCATTTTTATGCGGTTTTTCCGGCAAAAACTCTTTTGTAGAGATTTTATTCAAACGATTTGTATTTGATTTGTATTTAACCCAATGTTTGCAGAAGTGATTTGTAATCAAATTTTATTCAAAAACAAATCACAAAAAGATTTAAATAATTTTCTTCTTTACGTTTTTTTCTGTCCCAAAGAGAAGCGATTTTAATATTCATTGAATTTGTTTGACATAATTGAGTACTTTATTTGTCAATTCAGTGTTCATTGAAATGAGTAAAATCGTTTGAATAGTTAAGGAGAGGGCCAACCACTCAATAGAGCGTTACCTCTATTTTACACTTCAGAGTGTTTGCAGTCAAATATGGTTACAGTCAAGGGGTATACAGATCTCAAATCCGATAACTCTTCCTGATTATAATCCAGGCATTGGCAAAGCATGTGCTAATCTTTGATAAAATAACAAGATTACTGACGTTTTATGCCTTTTAAGCCCTGAAACTAATTCAAAAGCATTGCAAACAATTAGTAAATTAAGTTTGATTACTCATTTAAAAATAATAAGAACCCAATTATCAATAAACTGATATTTTCTTTTGTTTAAGTTTGATCTTGGTCATATCTCTAGATATTTTTTCCGCAATTATTTTTTATCGATACTATTAAGTCAATTGAATGCTTTATTTAACAGAAACTCAAACAAAAAACAAAAGAAAGTTAAAGTAATGGCAAAAATCAAATGACAATCAATTTTGAAGTTTTCGGTACAAAATCGTAAACTATTTGGAAATACTATTTTCATTCACTCAGTCAGATCTCAATTTATTCTTAGACAACTTGTTAGCTCAGAATCCGAGTTGAGTAAGGAATTGAATATTTTTAAAGCAAATTAAATCAAATATTTTAACTCAAAAACGAGTTCATAAATATAGATATTGAAAGATAAATGACTTAAATGTCTAAAATGGATATCATTTTGAATTTATTTTCGATTATTATCTCAAACCACTCAAACTCAGTGATGTCCAGCGGGTGTTTGTAATGTGCAAATATTTTTCCTTCATCTAAGACAAGGATAAATCCAACAGATCTAACAATAAATTTATAGTCTATTGAATTGGTATTTGATTGTTCTTTTTAGTGTTATTCAACACCTACTCCTCCTCAGGATGACCCCTCCCAAAAATGCGATGCCTTGAGCATCCATGCATATGAATGAACAAAAGGTGCATTGAATTTTCTATGAATTAGGGTTTCCCTGACATAAAATAACAGTAAAGTCACGAATTGATAGTAATTATGGGCATAAAAATCGATTATTAATGACTGTATTGATTGCCTGTATTAAGGAGTGAACCAAATGTTTGTTAAATAAGTTTAAGTGAAGAGAAAAGTATGTGATTTTCAATGAATAAGGAGAGGAATGCCTTTCAAACGAATTATCTTTTAAAATAAAAACCAAATTAATAGAAAACATGAAAATAATTTGATTTCTTGATTTTCTTGCTGTGATTTCTCAACATTTAATGTTTGCATTCATTCATAGAGTAATCAATTGAAAGTTAAAAGCACTGGATGTCGGATAACATGTGGAAAGACATGAATTTTCATTTTCAAACCCTATTATACGAAATCTATGGAAGAAAACTAATGAAACAAAAACTAAAATAATAATAATATAACTTATATTTAATGTTTATATTTCAGTAGAAATTAGTTCAAAACGTTTATTAAAAATTCATTCAAAAAACAAGAATAAGAAAACTGTTTGAGAAGTGAATGAAAACGTCTGAAATTAAGAAAAATCGAGTGTCAAGTTTAAAAAGCATATTTTCAAATTCAATTCTAGCTGAATTTACATTGCTAATTCAATTTCTTGTGGATGAATTATGATTTAATATCCATTTGAATTTATTCGTAAATCACTCACAGCTTCAAACATCTATCGGCGACTATTTCTTTATAACATTTATAAGTTGCAAATTAATCTCAATTTCAATCTATGAATATTTATGAGCAAAACTCTGCTCTACGCCAACCTAATTGAATGGCAAACCTCAACCATGTTATTATCAAGCATAATTTTTAAAATAACATTTAATGTCAAATTAAAAAAATCGAGGGATGTTTTGAGTCACATTTAATTATTGAGCAACTATTGCTCTATTGAGAAAAGGGAAGACCTATTTATTTTGTTGCTCTTTTCTTGAATTTATTAGCCTTAACAATGAAATTTGTTATCTACCACCTTCTTGGGGGAAAAAATCCCGACTATAAAAAGGTGTTTTCTGAGTGAAAATGCTTTTTATTGCTTTTTTTCCACAATTATATAATTGATAGTTTATCTTCAGTATCAGATTCACCTCGTTTTGTTTCGGCTCTTTTTATGGCAATTTTCGCACAAAAAATCCATCAGAAGTCGATTTTTCAGTTATTATTTGCTCTGATATTAAATAACGATCAGAAATACGTCGATATTTGAGCTCATCATTAGATTCTGATTCACTTCAATGGACTACTAATGGCTTTGACGAGAGGTTTATCGGCTTTTAATACACTTTTAGTACTCAATCGAATCGATTGTATTTCAGATATACTCTAATTAGACACTCGTGTGACGACTCATCCATCATATGAGTGCTTCACCACCGATGAGACAATGTTTTCATTCGAGAAATTCCTCGAAAGCAAAACAAATAAACTAATTCCTCAACTTTTCCTCTAAAGTGTCAGTGATTTTGCTTCTTTCTCATGCCATACAAAAAACATGTGATTAAGCTCTCACCTTGTTTTTTGGTTTTCATTTTTCATCACATTTTAATGCTTTCATAAAATAATGAATGAGCAATGTACTAGCACTGAATGAGCAAGGATAAATCCAGGATAAATGTAGAGCAAAATATTTGGGATAACAGTGTTATGATAACACTTCAAACTCACTCTCTATTCAAATCACTGGTAATTAATGTGGAAAACCAACAGACTTTCCACACAGGGATCACTCAAATAAAATAAAGGAAACTAATTAGTAGCAAGCCCAATTTCCACTAATCTCACGAGTGGTGTCCATCCCTGTAAATTAGTGCGAGAAAAGAGTGGTTAATAAAAAAAGAGAAATATTTCATATAATGAACTTAAATGCGGAAAAAAATCAAACAAAATAATAAAAAGTAGATATAAATCCAGTTATAGTTCGCACAGCATAAGAGTTAGTGCCACAGTTTGGTTGGGATATGATAGGGTGGTTTCCCCACACGTATTAAACTAATGATTAATAAAGATTTGATGCGAATCTATGATACGGAAAGAATATATTTTACTTTCAGTTAAGTATTGAAATCAAAAGTTTTGCCAAAAAATTATATAACAAATGAATAAATAAATTAATGATTCAAACGAGAGATAAGACGGCATTTGAATGAATGCATAAAATAGCAATTTATCTCTCAGTTAGATATGGAAGGGGTTTAAATTGATCTCTGAAATAGTGATCATGTTACATTAATATCTAGTAACAAGTGATAAGAAATGCTGTTCCGTCTCATTAATCGATTGCCAATTGATATGAATTTTGAAATTTATTTTTCTTATTAACGAAAAAAAAGTTTTTAAAAACATTTAATATTAAAATATTTGATACAAATTTCCAAATTAATGTCTTACTACTAACCCTGCAATAAATCAAAGGTTTCTTTTTAATGAATTTGCTCAACCATAGGAATAAAGTGTGGGTCCGAAGTAAGAAAAAACATGTTTCTCCCTGTATATGAAATCTATATTTTATTCGTATATTTATAAGTTATATAACCAACGGATATATAATTTATTTTCATCAGATTTTTCTGTTATAAAAACACATAATTTGTTTTATTTCTAATATTATTCTATTAATAGGAATGAAAATTATCTGAAAATATGTTTCAGTTTTTTACTTCTTTGTGATAAACGATTACAACTTATATACGAAAAGCGAAATAAATTGAATTTTAATGCAGAACTCGATTATTGTTCGCACAGAATAACAAGATTATCGAGTATTTGATAATTTCGTTGAAGATTTGCCTAAAAGTTTTTGTATAACCTTTTCCTTTCGCATAATTAATAAGTTTTATTCAAAACATTTTCTTCTTTAATGAGTTTCCATACCTTTTAATCTAATTCTTGTTATTTATTCAGAGGAATGGCTGAGTCAGAGGACTTCATATTGAATTGAATTTAAAGTCAGGTAAATTTAGTCCTTTGTTTATCTACACTATTTATCTAAAGTAATATTTTATATTAGATTTTCTCTGAATATTTATCTTTTAAAAGGAATTCAAACATTTATTTATTCGTATTCTGTGTCGACTCAAAGGGTTATTAATAATAAGTCTTATTATAGTCTAAAACATAGATATATTTCACCCGAAGAAAAAAAATCCAATTAAATATTGAGTGAAAGCATTTTAACCATAATTATTGCTGGGCTTTTGTTTTTATCAATTTTCTACGATTATAATCGATTGGTATCTGAAAGTATCTGAAAAGGATAGGCATTCGGGAAATGTTTTCAAACAAATTATGTGAACTAAGAATTCAAGAAAAAAGTGTATAAATATTATAATAATTATTTAAAACAAAGAAAAATTGTTTCTTTATTTTAACCAAAAAGCAGTGAATTTTTACTTTTGTTTCTCAACTCAAGTATTTCGAGATAAGAGTCAAAACGGATTTTTACGTTTGACAACAAAGACAGGTCCTTTCCTTGGCTCAGAACAGCGGAGTTTATTAGTGGAGAGAGAAATGTCATCAAAATTTTATGCTTTAATGGATTTCTGCGAAGAAAAGTCACTCAAATAGTAATTATGAAAAAAACGGTACTCCAATCGTCACTACCTTATGATGTCTATGACGGTATACTTTCAGACCTGTGCTCCCTCTCCAGCATTCCTCTCTCACTGCTCTCTCCTTCCCTCTCTCCTGACTGTGCTATTGGGCTAACGGTGTGCTCTTAAAGCTGGATTGCAGGCGAAAAAGGGGCGCAAAACAAGAAATATAAAAGTGGAGCACAATTTAAAAAATGAATTCAAATGGGCTTTTATTCTGTGCGAAGCCTTTTTCATTTTCAGTTGAATTGCCTATGAATAAAGTTGTCGCATACTGTGTGTGTATTTCCAGTATTTGTTCGGTGTTGGAGAGAAACCCTCTCAATCTTTATTCAGTCTTTTGTAAAAATAGTGATACTTCTGAAGAGAAATACAATTTATTTATTAGTGGTTTTCCATCGATTAGTCCTAATCTTTGATTTTTTTTCCAGCAATGAGTTAAACATCAGACACTAATCGACACTAAAAATTGTTTGCAAAGTTTGTTCAACTCTACCATCAGTTCCCGTCTGAGCGTATATTTAGCGAGAATTTGATCTTCTTTTTGGTTTTCGAGTAACAGTTTTCTTCTGCCGACGGAATAAGACTTTTTTTTGTCCGCAAAATGAATCCAATATTTTATTTAACGACAGTTTTACTACTAATCGGACAAAATGTTGTCGATTGTAATAATCATATTTCATTCATTCATATAAACCATTCTTCTCCTCTGGAAACGAGTCCTTCCCTTCAAAGTTTTGCCAAATATCCGACACTTTTCGGTAAATATTATTAAATATTGTCTGAAATTCTGGATTTCAATTTCAATCTTATCTTTTTGGTTGTTTTTTCGCTTAACCTTTATTCAAATGCAAATTGAAAATAACGCACTCATATATCTTGATAACCATGCAATTCACTGTTTAGCTTTAAAATTTTATCTTTTTCATTTCGCAAATTGATATTCTAAATGGATTACATGACTCTCAATTCACGGCTGTCCTCTGAATTATATCAAAAAACTTATCTGTTGTTTAAGACATAACCCTTTTTTTAATACTTATTATACAAAATCATAAAAGAATTTCTGTTTTTCATCTTTTTCTCTGAGAATTTCATTTTTATTTTGATATTCATATGAAATCACTAACTCTTAACCAAGAGTTAGTTCCCAAACACTTTTCAATGAAAAGTTATGAAAAGTTTTCCATAGTTTTCATATAATTCTTGTTTTTTCACATTTATTCTGATTATTGAATACATTAATACATTAATATATTATTATATATTTTTATATACAATTAATCGCTTTATTCTTATTTATCGTTGAAAATGGTTTTTCTATTCATTAATCTTTTGATAGAATTTATTCATAACTTATCAAAAGTTTTATATAAATTGCTTTTGATATTGAAATTTGAAATTTAAAGACTCTTTTTTAACCATATTTTAAGGTCAACCTCATGAATCAATCGTTGGATTGGATTCTGCTCCTCATATACACCACATGGAGGAAGATGGTGTAAATCTAGTTGATCCTTCTATGTCCGGCTGGGATTTTAAAGAGCCCATAGAGGCCATGAAACCGCCGCCCAAACTATTATCAGTTCCAGTGGCCAGAGATATGCTGTTCTCTTCGGACGGCAAATATGTGCCCTTCGATATCGACCACAGAAATATCTACAGACATTACCTGAGGTCTGACCTTTATTTGATCGACTGCCAGAGTTATTTGGACAAACCCGAGTCACCCAACATAATGTTGGAAGACTTGCACGAGGCTTTCCGTTACGCCGACTCCGCTGTTCAGTGGTACGAGCAAACAATTGATCAATCATCCCGGTCTAAGGGGCCAGGAATGCGCTACAGGTCACACATGATGATGGGCGCCGCGCCCTCAACAAATGTTCCCGATGGTGCACTTCCCGCTAAGTTTCTGGAGTACACCTCCCAGTTCTTGCTCTCGAAGTAAGTAATTCGATAAATTAATTAATACGATAGTATGATACCTGTCCCCAATTACTCATTTATTTCAATATATTTTATTGAATTCAATATAATATCAAATATCGAGCGAAAGAAAATTCAGGTCTTTTTTGCCACAAATTTGAGGAATTGTTTGTTTGTGTTTCCAGTGTTTGAAAATGTTTTGCATTTTTTCCCGAAAAAAATCTATTGTTTTGTATTTTAAGTCAAGAAAATGTATTTTTCGTTTGTTCGGGTGAAATGATTGATAATTAATACCGAGTATCGTGCGCTCTGACCCAATTAGTTCGCAAAAGAGTAGAGCATAATTTGCCCCTACATTACACACTCACAGTCACCACACGCTATACATACCAGAGCACAGGTATGCCAATACTGTTTGGGAGAAAGAAATATCACATCAAATGATAGCCTTTTCGATGCCTTTAGTTCTTGATTTCAATGATAAGAGCACAGAATAAGAGGTATTGCTTTGATTTACTTTTATTGTTGTTTCTCAGCAATGAATTTATTTAACAGGTACAGTTACCTTAACAGTGCTTTAACAGGTTACTTTTACTCTTACTCTTACTGGAGGCTCGCATGCAATTGATTGCACCCTTGAAAAGTATCCCCAATTTTTCTTTCTCTCCGCCAAAGAAACGCCAATTTATTACATAAAATGCAAACATTGGAGAAAACAATGGAATGGACTTCACTTTGCAATACATTTATCGCAAACATTACTCTTATTTATTGGCATTAATTGAGAGAAAATATTTCTTAACTAACAATTGATAGTCATTTGACTCCCATTTATCAGTTGTTTCTATCTTTATTGGAATGTTTTATATCCCGAACAGAAATTGGTTTACATAACTTTTATGGGAAAGAGATTTATTCCCTTATATTACAGGTTTGTTTGTAATTGAAATTTCTTTCCGTAAATAAACCATTATTTCGGAAAAACATTTCAATACGTGAAGTCATTAAACAGTGAAAGAAATAATTTTCAATTCATAAGTCATAACTCTTTTCCTTAAAAATCAATTTCTAACGCTCACCGGAACATTATGTTTTAATCTTGTACCTATTTGCATTTAAATGAGTTTCTAATTTAAATTAGATGCTCCATCAAAATTTCTATCTTATTTTAACAAATTAGTAATTTATTAATATTTTATGCTTTAATTGCTTCATGTTTGAGATTTGGAGGTTTTTCAGTAAATTAAGAAATTAAGCAAAAAAAATATTTATCTCTTTTGAGAGGGAAGAGAGAGAGAGAGAAGGAAAGGGAGAGAGAAGGAGAGAGAGAAAGAAGGAGAGAGACAGAGCGGAAATATTTCACTTAAAATACTTATTAAGATAAATAAAATGATGAAAACTTTCTATCATTTTTATAGCAAATTTAAATCCATATCAAAGTCTGAGAACGAAAAACAGGAATTAAATGTATTTACTTATGATTTAATGTTTTATAAAAACAATTTTTAAGTGATTTCTAATTCAAAATTAGACTTTTCTTTTGACTAATGATATCATTAATTAGCGAAATAAATATTTTTGACTTCAAAAGTGAAATTAAAATATCAAAAATGGGTTTTAAAGACAAATCGTTTTTAATTCACAGGGAAACTGAGCCAAACTGAGCCATCAAATTGAATCAAATTTGAAATTACAAATCAAAATAACTGATTGTGTGCGAAATCTAATGAAAATCTAACCGAAACCCACTTTTTATAGAATTTTTAATAATTTATAAAATAATTAAAAACTGTTTTTCCCATAAAAATGATTCAATAAAACCGATATTCAGTTCAATTATGATGGGTTTGTGTCTAATTTAATGGGATAAGCCAACCAAACTATCCAAATTTAGCTAGATCATTAAAGCTAATAGTGGAAACACAATCATGTATGTTGAATTAATCAGCATAAATTGGTAATAACTTTTTTCAGAGGCATTTCCCATTCTCCCCCTCATGAATATAGCTGTTTTGGTTTTCAACGGGGAGGGCATCCCATTAAAAATTACGATTTTTATTAATACAAATACTGGTTAATCAAATCCCAGGCACAGGCTTTTGATCCAATTTTGATCTCAAAAAATATTTGATAGATTATTCAATTGACATAAACGTGAAAATGAATTTAAACGTTGTGTTGACTTAAAGCTAAAAATAACAGCAAATCTCCGAAACAAAACCAAAACTAATGTTAAGAACAAGAATAACATTAAATATCATTAAATTGTATTTAAAATGATTTTTAAAATTCAGTGTTAATACACAATAATAACAATAAGAGTGTTATGTAATACATAATAATCTCATTGAAAGGGTTTTTCAATAGGAGCGTGATCTTTCGCAATCGATAAAAAATCATTAATTAACCTAGCATTAAATAGAGATTAACAGCACCAAAACGTGAACATTAAATATGAATCAGATGAGGAAGTGATGCCAAACTCGTAATCTTTGATTTTCACCCACTGTTTGAATAATAATTTGTTTTTCATATTTTTTTCATTTCGTTTGATTCACTCTCTTCTGTCGCCTTTCAATCAATTAAGCACTTCTTTTGATGGAAGTGTTGAGACATTTGTGATACTGAATCAGGTGTTGGGATCTCTTCAATTGATTGAAATGTATTTCAAATTAATTATGATTACAATTGACTGACATTAAGTAGATCTTCGGTCTTAATATAATTGTCTCGAAAGCTATCATTTGCTCCAAATTTTTTTCCTCTAAAAAAACTTTTTCTGTAAATTTCGTGAATTTTTTGCGGACATCCCTTCAAAAAAAACATAATAAATGTCTTTCGTGTCATTTGAAAAAAGGCTTCCGATGTCTGTACAAGATATTCATTTGCCTCAAAGTGTTTCAGGTGTTATTCAACTTTATTTATTGGGTATTTTTCTAATATGAGATATTTCTTCATCACTTGTTTTACTTTTCACTCATGAAATCATTTTTATTTCAAAAACGAGTCACAAAACTATTTATACGAATCACAACATTCCCCTGAATTACATAACTGTGCAATTTATATGTAAAGGCAGCGATTCTTATCCAGATTGGTTTTGGTTTGTGCTCAAATAAGAAGTCCATTAGTGTGTAAAAATATGTAACAGTTTTATCTGGTTTTAAACATTTCTCTCTCATTACTGACTAAACGAAAGCTATTTCTAAGACTTTCTTTTCTTAATATTTGATATGTGTTTACATAACTATTGAAATGAATTCCGGTTTTCCCTAAACTATTGGTACAGTTATGCGAAACAATAGTGCGAAACATGAAAACTAAATAAATAGATCCAAAGAAATTCATTACTCAATTCATTGTTAAGACACTTTCTTTCAGCTTTTTTTCACCAGTACTTTCTCCCATACCTTCTCCCAGACATTAACCCAACACATTTCAACGGCTGTCAACGATTATGAGTTGAAAAATCCTATTAAATATGTAAATGTTTTTTCAAACACCAAAGACTTTATGACTTTTGACTTATGCCGGAAAGGAATACATTATAAACAATGAGAAAGAAATTGTGAGATAAAAGAAAACAATAAATTGCTTTTGGTTTTTGCCTTCAACTCAGATGATCTTACAAAAAGTCAGAACTGATTTTAATATTTTAATAAAGAGCAAACATGATGTCATGCATCTGATTATGCGGTGCGTCTATTGTGTAATCAAACACAAGAGATTATACCCCGTATTAAAGTAATCAACTCTGGCTTTATATCACAGACTTTTCCTCTACTTTTCTATGAAAATACCTTTTAATACGAATTTTAATATAATTTGCAAATTATGTTAACATTTGAGCGCAAAGACTGAAAAATAATAAACAATTTTATTATAATTTTCTTAAAACACAATATAAATGTGTATTATCTCCAAGTTTTCAAAACACAATTGAAATTTCTTTAATGGTTTTGCACAAACAATTTTGTGGTTAGAGAAGGAGAAAGTCATAAAATGTATGGTAAAGTCATGGCTTTCCTCAGGTTTCCCCATCTCATGACACTGGTATCTGATTAAAGGGTTGTTTGGTTTCGGAATTAACGCTAATTTGAAAGAAAAAATGAACGAAAAAATTAAACTGAATTAAAGTTTATCCCAATTTTGATAACAGTTATCAAGTTTTTAATGTTTTAATATACTCTCAGACATTATTCCTGCAAAACTGGTGTCAATAATAATAATATTAATATTATTAATGAATTCTCACAACAATTGAAGTAATTTAAGAATAATTTAATTTTAACTCTTATTTAGTGAAAACTGTGTTGTAATTGGAGTAAAGTCTTTTTAATGCGTTTTGTCATTAATCAAGAGATACAAGTCATGAGTGAAAGATAATGTGCCGACAAATTGGTCCCCCATTTGAAACCCAATTTAATTTACGTCTAATATTTTCATTCAAAACAATTAAAGTCTGAAAATTATTATAAATATTATTACAGATATTAAGCGAAAGTCTAATTAATTTTGTTTTCATTCTGAGCTATCATTAGATAATTAAATCAAATTTATTCATAAACGACTCATTAGTCTGAGTTTGGAACTAATTTTTTGTTTTCTTGTCTCAAACCCTTCCCATTATTAGGAAGTGCGTCAGTAAATACGACGCTTCGGCTCTATTACCCAAAATTGATGTCCAGAAGGTGTTGCTCCAGAAATATATGAACAATGATTGCAGCAGTTCCGTTATGGTGCCCTGTGATCCCAAATCGCGTTTCAGATCAATTGATGGAACATGCAACAATCTCAGGAATCCCAACTGGGGAAGGGCTAACTCATGTCACAGAAGATTACTTCCACCTGATTATGCAGATGGTATTGAAGTTCCCAGAGTTGCCTACGATGGCTCAGACCTGCCAAACGCCAGAGCCATCTCTAACCAACTCTTACCCGACATTCCTATCGCCGATAATAAGCTGACATCAATGGTGATGGCATTCGGACAGTTCATTGTCCACGACGTGGCCCGAACTCCACAATTTCCCGGTGAAATTGAGTGCTGTCCCGGAGCCCGAGCTAAACATCCAGAGTGTATCCCAATTGAGCCATTAAGACACGACGACTTCCTCTTCCAAGCCTACAACCAGACCTGCATCAATTTGGTCCGCTCTATAATCTGCAACCCATGCAGTTTAGGTATGTCCTCCACATTCCAGTCGTTTAATTGTCGGTCAAAATAAAGTCAGAATTAATTATTAAAACGAAAACACATTTAATATAAATATAAATGAATTATAAATGAATTTTAATTAAACTCCAATTTAATTGAGTTTAATGTTATGCATATTATTCGCAAAAAGCAAATTAACTGCGAAAGTAAGCCATAATCATATCTGGATTATCCCCCACCCCTTCCTCTAACTATCGATAAGTGTCTCGTGAATTGTGAACATTTTTCATCATTTAATTGCGAAAAACCATTTATTTCTTTATTTATAAAACAATTTATTTATAAAACACTTTCTTTGAGTTTACGACTAATGAAAGTTAATTCCGTAAATCGTTTACTCATTTATAATGAGATTCAAATGAATATCAAATCTATTATGAAATCGATTTGTGAATTAAATTATCTTAAGATTCAGTTTTACTGTTTTTTCTCTTCCCATTAAAACTTTCAATGAAATTAAAGTCAAAGCAAATACTGAGAGCTCTTTCCTCTGGGTTAGCATTGAGTCCACACCCAATTTGATTATTGATAGTTGAGTTTTTCAAATCCCAATTCAATACAATACAGTTCTGAATATAGTGTAAGAAAAAAATCAAAGAAAAAAATGTTTGCGAAGAAAGTTATGAAATGTTTTAATAATAATTTATATAACAGTTAATGACTAAAACGACTTTTGCGTAATACTGTTAGTACTGTTGGTGTTTTATTCTAGTTGTTTTTGAATTAGGAGTAAAGTCACTTTTCTTAATGGCTATAACACCAATGACTGCATACTTAATAATAATGTTTTTAGCGATGAAACGAATCCATTAATTATTTTTTGAAGAAAGATTTTTATTTTTGTTTTTTTTACCCCGAACTTCATTCTTCGTATTATTTTGTTTAGAGTCGATTACAGCAATTATTTTGCAAATTGTTTGCACCAATTCTACTGTTTATGGTATTCCTATTGGAAACACTGCTTTTTATGGTGTATTCCCAATATTATACAAATTGGAGTTCAGTTATCTTTCGCTTTAAATATGATATTATTTTAGTTTGAAATCTGATTTGAATTTTACTTAAAGAAAGAGAAAAGAAAACCAAAAACAAAACAAAGTTTCGCGAAAAACAAGAAGAAAATCCATTGAAAAGGAATTACAGACAAAATATAAGCGAAGAAATCGCATGACATATATAAACTTATCTATCATATTTTTATACATATCTCTGCGAATTAAGATCAATCACACCTTTGCAATACATCATAAGATATATATTATTTATATATAATTTGTATCAGCCTTTGAACACAAGATTATTATCCCGATCACTGTTGTTGATACAGAAAAGCTAATTAACTTCCAATTGATTTCAATTAATTTTGCGTTTATTTTTACACCCTTAACATCCAGGTCCGCGAGAGCAGCAAAACCAGGCGACTCAGACGTTCGACATGTCTCACATTTATGGTCTAAATCTGAATGATTCGTTTGGTCTGAGAACTTTCGAAGGGGGTCAGTATTATATTCCTTTCCTTTATGTCTTTCCACAGCCAACTCCGATGTGCTATTTTCCCACACCTATTGACAGACAAAATAATAACTTTATTTTTCACTTCGTTTTTCATTTAATTTTCGATTCAAAGGATTCAATACTTTCTTCTCAAAAGAGATATTTTTGTTGCAAATCCTTAGGAAATGTGAATTAAATTTAATTAAAACTGATTTTTATTTTTCACTCCTTTTGCGGGTAATTTCCAAAAATAACAAACAAATGCTTTCCATAAAAGAAGCAAAAACTCTTTGATGATTGCGATAATCAGCACATGATGTGCAAGGATAATTTAAGTTTAATAAAAGTTTCAAACAGTTTTAACATTGTTTTTCAATTTGCTGGCAGATAATGATCTACCGATTAGATAAAATTGCAAATATTGATCTAGGGCCTTAGGAAATACTGAATATCTAATTTAATACCGTATGGATATTTATCATTCTTATTCAGTAGTCATGCTAGATTATTATCTAATATCTATTTGAAATAATCTATCAAACATTAGCACAGCTTCTGAGTTTGAGGTCTAGACGTTTTGCAATTTTTAAAATTCACGACTTTTTTAACAAAAAAATTGAAGAAATTTTTAATTATTTTTTTATTCAAACAAAATCTCAATAATTAGTTAATTGTGTTTTCATGACATAACTCTCTTAAATAGTTTTCTAATTATTTTTTATTCTCACTTTAATACAATGAACCCATAACTTGTTGCAAGTTTATTAATTACCAAAAATGTTAATTTTCGAGTGAAATACAGTTTGTTATAATTTTTGTCTTTTTTTTGCTCGCTTAAAGTCTTTAGCATTCAAATACGAAAGAATTCAATTTATTGCCCGTTTTTAGTGCTTTTCGGCACAGAATAGCAAATCATAAAAAAGAGGCAAAACTGCCGAAAGATATAAAACAATATTTAAGTGAAATATTTAAATAACTCTTCAAATAGTAAACCAAAAAATCCGACCCAAAGAGTGAACATCAAAACAAATCAGAAAACGTGACAATCGTTTAATAGTCTCTAAAATTATTAACTCATTTGCAAAACATATCCATATTTAGGTCGTCTCAATGTTATGCTCGACGCCAGACAGCGAGAAACCCTACCGCCGGCCCTCAACCGAAACGATGAGACATGCAATATGAGGCCAACACCTCCGAGATTCAGGTGTTTCCAGAGCGGTGACGGTATCCGAGCCAGTCAGCACCCGGCCCTCCAATCACTGCACGCAGTCTTCCACAGGCGGCACAACCAGCACGCCGATGCCCTTGCATCAGTCAACCCGCACTGGACCGATGAGAGACTGTACCAAGAAGCAAGGTGAGACAAAACTGCTTAAAATTGGACATAATTGCTGACAGTGATTGATGACGGGTCACTCAATTGGGAGTTAATCCAATTCTGGTTACAACTCTTGGAAAGTCATTAACACATAATTGTGATAATTATAAGAATCGATTTTAATCATGAAATAAACCGATTTAGATATTTTTGCCTTTAAAATAGACGTCAGGGCTATTCAGAGCACAGGCAAAGAGCACAGGCAGCCGAAAAGATGTGACACTATTTCTTAGTTACGCTATAATTTCCCCTTTAATTAAGTCTCGTATTTGTTAGCAAACGATGAGTTTCACGATATTTGAGTTTTAAAATCTGATTTTATACTCAATTGCTTTCAGATATTGGGATCTAAAATACACTTTTGAAGCTCCGGGTCATGTCTTTGAGCACTACTTTTATTAATAGAATTAAATTGTGTTTAAAAGTTGTTTAGAAACTATTCGTCAGAAAAATATCTGAAATCAATTTGTTTTCCACAAAATATTATCTAAAAATATCGACAAAAACGATACAAAAAGAGACAAAATTGGTGTTAAAACCAATAAAAATGTTAATCCCTTTAAAACATCACTAAAACTAATGACAGGAATCTTTCTCTTCAATTAATTATCTCGAAAAATGTGTTCCCTTTTCAGACGGTTATTGATCGCCGAAGAGACGGCCATTATTTACGGCGAATACCTGCCCGCAGTGATGGGCAAAACCCTTACCAAACACTTTGATCTTGATCTTAAAGAGCACGGCTTCACCCAATACGACCCAACAACAAACCCGTCCACAATTCAGGAATATATCGTAGCCGCGGGTCGTTTCGGTCACTCACAGATCAATGAGATGTTTAAGGTTTTGATGGGTGATCGCTCCTATTCCTTCCTCTTGAGAGAGAATTTCTTTGAGCCCACGGCTGTCAGTTTGGGTCACGTGAGTGAAAATGATTTATAAATAGATAAATCACTTTATCTGACACTTGTTTGACGCCTGTCTATAATAGTCCGGAGGAATTTTGAAGGGCTTGATATCAGATCCAACTGCCTCTACCGATCCATTCTTCACCGGAGACGTCAAGAACTTCCTGTACAAAGCAAGAAGAGAGAACTTTGGCCGCGATTTGCCGGCGTTTAACATACAAAGAGGTCGAGATCACGGAGTTCCCGGTTATGTCTATTATCTGGACTATTGCTTTGGGTAACCATTCATTCATTCATTCAATTATTGGTTTATTTTTAGACAATTTATTCAATCGAAGGCTATTTTAGTAGTTTTTATCTGAAAACGTGTAAAACAAATCTGATTCTGAATTTTCTTTTTTGAACTTTTGTTTAGATTTAAAGTCAAGTCATGGAACGACTTAATGACTTTTATCCCGAAAAAACAGTTGAGAAAAATCCAGTCCTTCTATAAGTAAGTGATTGATTGATAGCTAAGATTTGTTTTAAATCAAATCAATTTGAATATCAATTGAATAACAACAACAATAAACTAATTGTCTTTGTTTGCGGTGTCAGACACTGGCGAGACATCGATGTCTTTGTCGGCGGTATATCTGAGAGGCGTATATCGGACGCTGCGTTCGGACCTACCTTTGCCTGTATGAATGGCATTCAGTTCTATCACTTCAAGTTTGGCGACAGGTTCTATCTCGAACACGGATACCAATCTGGATCGTTCACTCCAGGTATATCCTGACCCCTTCACTCTATTCTCTCATACCTGTCCTTCAATTAACTTGAAGTTTATTATGAGTTCAAAACCGCAACAAAAAACAGAGCCTTTAATCCTCTCATTAAATGAGAATTATTCCCAATTTTGAGCTAAAAATAAGTTTTAATTAATGTTTAATATCAACAAAAAAGACGATATTTTTCCCCATTTTATTAACAAATGTTTTTTGTCTTCCGATTAATCTTTAGCTCAATTGGATAACATCAGAAAGACGGCAACTCTGGGAGGACTGTTGTGCAAGACGGCGGCGGACTTCCATGCTGTGCAGCCAAATGTATTTTTCCATGCCTCACCGCACAACCCTCTGATGCCATGTCAGGCATACCCAGAATTAGACTATGGCTTATGGGCTGACAACAATTTTTATGATCACTCATCGTATAAGAAGAAGAAATAAGACACAAAAAGACAACCAATTCTTTGTTATTATTATTATTATTATTATTATTATTTTGTTTGAATCCATGCATTCGTTGTTTTTATGTGTGTCTCAATTCTTGCCATTAATTTCTTGAATTCCTTATCTCTCCTTCTCTTCTATTCCTTAATATGAAAATACATTTTAATTTTATTGACTTTTTCTTCACTCAAAACCTCAACTCTAACACTAAAACTGAAACTCGTTTTTGGGATTTTTATTCTGAGTTTTGATTTTCTTATTAACCACTCGTTTATAGAGTCTGTACTCAGATATACAGCAAAATATTGTGAGTCTTATATATTGAGGCAAAGATTTCGCTCATTTTTCAACGATTTTATACTTTTTTATACATCTTATCGCAGGATTGAATCAGAGGTTTATTTCGGATGAAAAAGATGTTAAGTTTTTGCCTGAAAATGTGTTTTCTGGTATATTATATACAGTATATTAAATGCTCACAATATTTTGCGTACAAAATCTGAATCCCGAGGTATTAATCCGTTCAAAATAGGAGAACAGGTTCTCAATAACTGTTTTTCAAAACTATTCCGAACCATTATTTTTATTATATAATTAATTTTAAGCCTCATATACACTACAAAACTATAGATATCTATGAAAATTATAGCATTATTTCTTGTAAATATTCTTCGGATGATCCATAAGTGCCTTAAACTAATTGAATGCCAAACTTTTTATTATATAATTTTTTGTAATTTTATACACAATTTCGTAGTTTTATTTGGGATTTCAATAATTGATTGCCAAAAAAGTTGTTGAATTAGTTAATAGTTGAGTTTGAAAGTTGTTTTTTCAAAGATGAGGAGCGTTTGAAGCCTTATCTCATTAAAAGGTTATCTAAACTATTTTGAAAATTTGTTTTAAGAGTTAATTCACTGAATTCGCCCCCAAATAAAAAGACTTTATACACAAAACATGACTTTTTTTTATTCATTTAATTATAAAAAACTATTTATACTATGAATAAAATATTTGGAATATTAGGGAGAATCGCGTTTTTTCAAGTTTCAAATACTCTGAACCAATTTTGGAGCCAATAATTTGATTGTCTCGAAATATAATTAATGGTTAACTCAATTATCTTCACGAAAAAGGTATTTATTTCTGAATATTATTGTTAACCAAAAAACCAGAAAATCGTAGAAATGATTCGCAAAACTTTTTTTGCCAATAATTTTAGTGAAATAATTGCCAAATGAATACAATTCTCAGGAATTGAATGATTGAATAAATTAGATGATTATAAGAGTTTAATAATAGTCTTGAAAATAAATTATTGCTATTATTTCTGTCATTCAATGATACGCCTCTGAGTTTCCAAAAACAGCCTTTCCTTAAGAGCTCTTAAAAAGAATTCAAAAGTTTTTCAAAAAGTTTTTGTTTTCCAATAATTCATTGCAAATGAAATATCTGTTGTTTATAAAGGAATATAAATGTATTTCAAACTCCAAAATATATTTAAATATATAACACATATATAAATACGAAAATAGAAGAAAAGGCTATTAATTATTTGTTCTTAATAATTGATTGTCATTCAAGAGAGTAATGTTTTGGTCGATTCAATAAAAATAATGGAAATACTGTCGAAATTGATAATTGAAATCACATGTGAAACACAAATTAGTCTTTCATAGCAAATGTTTGAGCACTTGTTGGGAGCGTTCACTCAAATCATTGGCTTTAATTCACTTGTTTTTTAATAGTCTAACGAACTCTTGTAATACTTGAGGCAAATGTGGCTTTTCTTGAGTTTTCAAAATTCAAACTCAAAATGACTTTAATTCAAACAGAAATCTCAGCCTTTAATCCCACGGACGATGAGTTTTAAGCCGAAACTCTCGAGTTTAGTCAATAGAAGAGTGGATAACAAATAAAATTATTCTCAAATTGAGCCCTCTCTTCAAATGAACAATCACAATCACAATAATCATGATTTTGATGTTTAAAGAGCACTGCCTCCGAAAAATCAGGAAAGGGAGCACTTATTTTAAAGTTTCTATTATTTGACTCAAAAACTCAATTATTATTTGACACTTAATAGCATTTTCATGATTGAAATAAAAGAAAAATAAGTTTAATAAAAATCCTCCTAACTCTTTGACTCTTTAACTGTTAGAGCTCATTGAGCTGAGCTGAGCTCAGGGCAAAAAATTCTTGACTTAAATTCGTTTAAGAATTGGAAACAAATCGTAAACTTTATTCTGAATTAAACGAAAAAAATAACGAAAGATAAGCAAATAATTCATGAAATCAACCAAATTATAGACCAATTGTGCGATAATTCAGTTTTAAAAAGTAGTTTAAATAACATAAAGAATAGATTTATTCCGTTATGATTAGTCTTAAAATAAGATGACTATAACCAAGAATATAAACTATTGTATGAAAGCAAAAAAGACAATAAAAAGTTGAATCAAATCATTGAACACTTGACTTATTTTTAACGCATTTTAATGACAGCAATAAAAAACAATTTATTAGTTTTTTGTTTCGCAAAAAACTAATCTAATATTAAGACAAATGCCTCAGAAAATGGTTTTACTCTTTTATTTGATTATTTGTTTTGCTTTTTATTATAGATTTCTTTAAAACTCTTTTTTTATGATTATTATTGAATCGAAAGACAATTTCCATAATTATTTTCACTCATTAGTGGTTCAGTATTTCCAATAGTTTTTAGGAAGAAAATTGTCTTAATTTCTGGAGTTGTCTTTAGCCTCGATTCAATTGACACAAACCAATGATAAATACATGTAATTATCGATTGAATTCAATTATATGGCGAACAGA
Source organism: Minunthozetes semirufus (assembly GCA_034699985.1). Lineage (NCBI taxonomy): Eukaryota > Metazoa > Arthropoda > Arachnida > Sarcoptiformes > Punctoribatidae > Minunthozetes > Minunthozetes semirufus. The sequence goes on from JAQIXD010000477.1 coordinate 25,470, forward strand.
ACAGCGCAAAGAACAGCACATATTATACGGAATAGTAATCGGATTACAATTATTTTTCAATACATCATCAGATTATTGGAATTAATGTCTTAAAACATATCATAATAAGGGACCGGCTATTCGGGTCACACTTTTTAGAGGTTGCGCTGCGCCACGAGTGCGAGATGTGGTCTCTGAGTTGGCACCGAATAGTCAGGTGACGCCAATTAATGAATTAATGTTATCATTCAATCAATTAATTCAATTAAACGAAATAAATGAGCAAAAAACGTGCCGTCGATTAGAAAACTGAAATTATTTTAATTTATTCAAAGAATTAAACTTTAATTTTGCGTTCATTTCGTTCATCAAATTATTTCCAATTAAATCGAAACCAAAAAAATAAAATTCATATCGAAATCAGTGGCAATGAATACCCAAATCAATGGCATTTAAATTATGGGAATGTGCCCGACCACAGGCACGGGTAAACACAACTGTGCAAATTGTGTTTTGTTCAATAATATGGGTTATTCTTTGAGTAATTAATTGTTGTTTTTGGCTTTTGTTTGAGGAAAGACCTTATGTTACAAATACTCAAATCATATTCAGAGGCTACCGATTATTACAAAATTATTTCAATCAATTTATTCTATAATTTTAGCTCATCTTTATTGATTGCTCAGGGCGATTCTAGCGCTAGAACGTGGGATTTGGTTAAAAATTAAATGTTAGCGCCGGAGTCAAAGGCTGAACCCTTTATGATCATAGCCTGAGTTGGCGTTAAAATTGAAAAATTTTGATTAATTGAGCCCTTATTTTGATATTCCTGAGCATCC
>JAQIXD010000478.1:0-26255 GCA_034699985.1 Minunthozetes semirufus
GATGGTTGGTATTTAAATGAGATGGCTCATTTTGATAGAGAACGCATTCCTGAAAGGGTAGTGCATGCAAAAGGTGGCGGAGCTTTCGGTTATTTCGAGGTAATTAATGTAACTTAACTTTTATTTAGGATAATAAATGATTGATCATATTATTTATAATTAGGTAACAAACAGTGAGATCACAAAGTATTGTAAGGCCTGTCTCTTCAGCGAATTGGGTAAACGTACGCCAGTGGCCGCCCGTTTTTCCACTGTTGCCGGTGAGATGGGTTCTGCGGACACAGTTCGCGATCCGAGAGGTTTTGCAGTGAAATTCTATACTGAAGAGGGAAACTGGGATCTCGTGGGCAATAATACGCCCGTGTTTTTTGTTCGTGATCCTTTTATGTTCATATCTTTTATTCACTCTCAAAAGAGGAACACCCAGACCCGTTTACGGGATGATAACGCGCGCTGGGATTTCTTCACACTCAGACACGAAGCTCTCTATCAAATCACGTATATGTTTGGCGACAGAGGAATACCCGATGGTTTCAGACATATGAATGGATACAGTAGTAGTGCTTACAAACTAATCAACTCTAATAATGAAGCCGTTTATAATATGTTCTTTTGGCGGACCAATCAGGGCATTAGGAACTTGGACCTTCAAACGGCTAATCAACTTGCATGTTAGTACAATATAATATAATCAACAAAACATTTTATTAAGCATTGAAACACAGTTACATCAAATTTAATTGAAATGAATAGTTTAATGAATATACAAGAATATTGTATGAAGTTAATCTTGATTAATTTTTTTTTGAAGCAACTGATCCGGATTATAGTATTCATGATCTCTTCGATGCGATTACGTGTAAGGCATACCCCTCGTGGACACTATATGTCCAGATTATGACATATAAAGAGGCAGAGGAATGGTATTACAATCCTTTCGATATAACAAAGGTTTTAGTTATTAAAAGATTTGAAATAAAAATTCAAATTTTAAATCAAATTGTGTTAAGGTTTGGCCCGAAGAGGAATTCCCACTTATAGAAGTGGGGAAAATGGTTTTAGATAGAAATCCTGTCAATTATTTTGCCGAAATTGAACAGATCAGTTTTGATCCCCTCGATAAAGTCAATGGCATAGATTTTAGTCCCGATAAAATGTTACAAGGTCGTCTATTTTCATATAAGGATACTGCGAGACATCGGTAAAGAATACTTCAAATCAAATTTAAAATAATGGACTTTTCCTCAAAGATTGGGTGCAAACTATCACTTGATTCCAGTGAATTCCCCATTGAAACCGGCTGTTAATTTGAGGGACAGGGATGGCCCTATGATGACAGGGGATAATATGAGAAATGCACCTAGCTATTATCCAAACTCATTTGCCAACGCTTTCGATAATCCAAAGTATATCGAACCGAAAAAATCGATCAAATCTACTGATATTTATCGCTTTGAGTCGAAAGATGAGGACAACTATACTCAGGTCCGGGAATTGTATTTGAGTTACTCTGAGGACGAAAAGCGTCGCCTCTATGAGAATATCGCCGCAGAACTATCCCGAGCCTATGATTTTATTCAGGAGAGGGCTTACGCTATGTTCTCCAAAGTTCACGAGAATTATGGGAAAGGCGTCAAAACTGCGGTAATGACCGCAAAAAAGAGTAATCAAAAAAATAATTAAACTGATTGTGTCTGATACACTTCCTCAAATAAATGTATCGAATCAATGAACCTTAAAACTTCACTTTCCTTTAACCAAATATATTATATATAATTCAATACGATTTGTATCCGATTATTAAATTGAAATAAATTTTTCACTTTAAAAGTAAATGACTTTAAATCAATCGTTATTTAAAACTAGAACTGATTTTAAAAAGTTTGTGCGACAAAACAAGAGCATTGCATCTATTTAACTTTGTTCACTTCTAAAATTTATACCATACTCGCTGACAGGCTTATAAAAAGCGCAGTCTTTTAATATTTATCAAGCTAGTATTTCAATATAAAGTGCAATCAATTAACTTCTCGTTTAAAATTTTGAAATGAATTTTGAAAAAGAAGAGGTCGACCATAAAAGTGTATCGAATAAACCCAACCTTTTAGTCAATTATGACCCGAACAAAGACGCGGCCGCACAACAACTCTTGAAATATAAGAGGAGTCAAAGTCAGAAAAAGGTATTGTCTTTTGTTTTCGTTTATTTGACTCAAAATTCATTTTTAATAAAAAGCCCGAAAACATAACCACTCTATGGGGCGCTCCAATTGGTGACGACACAAATGCATTGACAGTTGGACCTAATGGGCCGATTGTCTTAGAGGATAATTGGTATTTGAATGAAATGTCACATTTTGATAGAGAACGCATACCTGAACGGGTTGTTCACGCAAAAGGAGGCGGAGCCTTCGGGTATTTTGAGGTATTATTACATAAATAATTTGATGACTTTTAAGGTACAAAATTTACCAAAAGGTCACAAATGATGAGATAAAAAAGTACTGCAAAGCAGACCTGTTTGATACGATGGGCAAAAAGACAGCGGTGGCCGTCCGTTTTTCAACTGTTGCTGGAGAAAAGGGATCTGCAGATACTGTTCGCGACCCCCGAGGCTTTGCCGTCAAATTCTACACAAATGAAGGAAATTGGGATTTAGTGGGCAATAATACGCCCGTATTTTTCATTAGAGACCCCTTTATGTTTATGTCGTTTATTCACTCCCAGAAGCGCAACCCTCAGACACATCTAATTGATTATAGCGCCCGATGGGACTTCTTCACACTCAGACATGAGGCACTTTACCAGATAACCTGGATGTTTGGTGATAGAGGAATACCGGATGGATTTAGACATATGGATGGTTGGAGTAGCAGTGCTTACAAACTAATCAATTGTGAGGACCAAACAGTTTATTGTCAGTTTATATGGCGGACCAATCAGGGCGTCAAAAATCTAGACATTCAAACAGCGAATAAATTAGTTCGTAAGCACTCAAAAAAAACACAAATCTATTTGTCATTGAATTTGAAAAATATTTGTAAAGAGACTGATCCTGATTATGGTATACATGACTTATTTGATGCGATTGCGTGTAAGGCATACCCCTCGTGGACACTATACGTTCAGATAATGACCTGCGAAGAGGCATCAAATTTGGAATACAATCCTTTCGATATAACAAAGGTATATGTTTTGCCAGATTTGAGAACAAAATTAAATAAAATTATTATTATTTCCAAATTAAAGGTATGGCCGGAGTCAGACTTCCCTCCACAAGAAGTGGGTCGAATGGTTCTCGATACAAATCCAATCAATTACTTCGCTCAGATCGAACAATTGGCATTCGATCCTCTGGATAAAGTACCCGGAATTGATTTCAGTCCAGACAAAATGTTGCAAGGTCGTCTATATTCATATAAAGACACAGCAAGACATCGGTAAGAACATAGCATTATGTATAATATGTTTGATTTATCCTAATTTTAATTGTTTTAATCGCTAAGTTTGGGAGCAAACTATCATTTGATTTCAGTTAACTCTCCTTTGAAACCAGCAGTCAATCTAAGAACGCGGGACGGCCCCATGATGACCGGCGAAAATATGAGAAACGCTCCGACATATTACCCGAACTCATTTTCAAAGGCATTCGAAGATCCAAAATATATAGAACCGAAGCAAACGGTCAAATCTACGGATATCTATCGCTTTGAGTCCAAAGATGAGGATAACTATAGTCAGGTTCGGGAACTGTATTTGAGTTACTCTGAGGACGAAAAGCGCCGTCTCTATGACAATATCGCCATTGAATTGTCAAAAGCCTATGATTTCATTCAAGAGAGAGCTTATGATATGTTCGGTAGAGTTCATCATAAATATGGAGAAGGAGTGAGAAGGGCTGTCGAGGCGGCAAAGTATGACTGACTTATTTACTTTATCTGACTCGTAGATACCTCCGAGAGATCTCTCCAAATGTTTATTCGTTTTATATAATCCCATAATTTAGAAAAACTTTAATTAAGTTCAGAAAACAAAATATTGAAAAACATTGATGATGAACAAAAGATGGTCAAATGCTTAATAAGTTCATAAATTTATTGATTTCATATATAATATATATGACATTATATATCTATAAATAATATACATTAATATATTTCGTTCAAAATTCTAACCGCAATAATAGTTATCTCGATTACAGACACTATTCTTACAATTAATGATCAAAAATATGAATTAAATTCTGTTAATAAATGTTTTTTGTGTCGAAAACAAACATATATTTAATGTAATGAAATATATTTTGATTTAAATTGTGATCATTTGGTGATTTCAGAATACAAGTTCAAATCATTCAAATAATTATAATAGTAGGTCAACGCAGTGCCCCATTTAAATATAGTACCTTGATGAAAATTCAACATTTATGTGTAAATTTGTATTTTCAGGTAAAATGCGGCACAAAATAAACCATTTGTTTAGAATGACTGCTAATTATTTGAACTGTTTTTATTATTATTATCTGATTTATCTCTCAAACTATAAATATGTAAATAAATGTCTCTTCCGAAGACTTGACCACAAAAACACTGATTCCATACAAAGACTTTTCATAATTCGATTGATTTTTAGAATAGAATTCAAAAATTAATAAATGATTTAACAATTAATCTCTTTTTCCGCGAAATATAATATAATTTAATACAAAAATATAAATTAAAACTTCGTTTTTGTCCCAAAATTCTCACTTTTCTTAAGTATTTTTTTTTTGTCTCAAAATTAAAGTAATTTTCTTTCAAAATAGTATTTATTCGGAAATCCTATGGGTTTCCACAAAAGACAATCACTTTTTCTCACAGTTCCTCTGAATTCTGACGAAGAATAAAATGATTAAATAAAAACTGAAAAACACTTGGATTATAGCGGAGCACAATCTTGGATAATATCGACATAAGAGCTATAATCAGTATATTTTGTGTTAATTAATCAGAACTAAATACATGTATTCTATTGCACATCAATTCCAAGCACTTTCTCTAACAATTATTTACAATTAAAATACATTAACTAATAATTGACAGCAAAACACTTTATTCATAAATAGGAAACCGAAGAATCGATTCTTAAGTCAAAGGAATTTTTAGATTAAAATCTTATAAAATGTTTTCAATAATAATAATCGTTAAATATGTGTATAATTATGAGTCTCTAAAGTCTTTGAATTTTTAATAACACTTTTAATTTGTTTTCTTAACTAATAAATAATTATTTATCAAAAGAAGGAAAAAATGTCTCAACTTTTCTTCCAATTAAGGCATTAATATTCAGATTTAATTTACTCTGAATTTGTACTCGAATTGGGGATAACCCAAACCAAAGTTGTGAAGAGTCGAGATTCAAATGGAATCACTGACTATTACCGGTATAGACATTCTTTTTCATGGGAGCATTTTTGGGGGCAAATTTGAAGCAAAAATAAATGAGCAAATAAAAGGTGAATTTGGAATAAATAAATAAATTAAACAAAACAAACAATAAATATGTGAAAAATCGGAAATTTATTTGAATCTAATGACAATTAATGACAAATAATAATAATAATGAGAAATAATTAATAATAATAATAATAATTAATAATAATATCAATAATTATAATAATTAACAAAATCAACAAACAATTGGTGTTAAAGCAAACAAAAGTAGATCTAATCGTAAATATAATTTTATCGTTCATTTCAAAGGGAAAAGCATTCAATAAAATATATATTTGTTTCTCAATAATTAAATGAATTGAAATACAAAGAATTCAATAATCATTTTCGTCTCATATCTTCATTAATAGGAAAGTCTTTAAAACCATTTCTTTCTCTATTCTGTACTATAATTAATAAACAGTTTGTTTTCCAAACTGGGATTTCTTCAATGATTTCTTAATAATGTTATCAATTAATTGTGAAAAGATTTTTTACAAAATATACAAACGCTTTGATTAATAATAATAATTATAATAATAATAATAAAATCAAATAATTAATTGAAAAATATTATAATCATATGAAGTGTCAGACATTTTTCAAAAACTTTGTACTATTTTACGCAATAAAACTTAAATTCAAAACTCTATTATCGGAGCAGAACTCATAACTTTGTGGGCAAAAGTCAAAAATCCCAACTCTTTAGAGCAAAAACATTAAAAACTAATCAATAATTAAAAGGGATTTCAATAGAAAAACAATTTCTTTTCAGATCACAGAAAAATGAAGAGAAAAAATGCTATTAATTCTCAAATAATTAATAATTTTATACAAAATTTCAAATAATTATTCAAATAGATGATAACAAACGTGAATTTTTGAAGTTTCACAAAACTATCTCATATTTTAAGCCCTAAAATGGTGGGACCTTTGACTGATGCTCTGCTCATTCAGAAAATCAACAAAATATGGGCGAAATTGGAAGAAATTAATCCAAAATCTTCATAAAACAAGTACTCAAAACTCAATACAATATATTTGACAAAAGATTTTTCATTGAATCTCTTCATTTAAATACCCTTTTCATAGCAAACATTGATTTTTTCAAATATTTTAAAATAAACTCATCTTTTAAACTGAAAATAATTAAAAGTAAACTATCTTTTAGTCAATTAATTCACAAATAATTTTCTCTCAAAAAATAATTTCAAAACAATTATCAACTCTTTCTCTAAATCGATAACATATTCAACAATTCAATCGATATATAAATATATAATAATATAGAAATAAGAGCACAAAAATATATATAAATATATGTCATTATATGTCTTGTTATACAAATCCCTATTCAATAAGAGCTGGGATTCTGAGAGAAAACTCATATCTTTTCAAAAACTAATTGTATTTTCATTTCTCGAAACAAACAATAAATATATTAATCGCAGAAAAATTAATAATCCTTTAAATCAATGATTAATTCAGTGAAAACAATTAGTAAATAGATTTTCAAATATAATATTAGTTTATATAGAATTGAAAATATATTCTTCATTATACTCTTGTTCTTAATTTAAACTCTCTTTTGTAACTCACATAAGACTTATTCATCACTACTTTTCTCTCATGAATTCCCATTCAATTACTTTCGATAACTCATTAATAACTCAAAAATCTATTGCAATAAATGATAGGATTTCTTGAAAACCATAAATAAAACTCAAAACTCAATCAAATATTAGTTATAATAGACTTTCAAAACAAACGGTTGGCCTCTAATTAAGGATGGATTAGACGTCAAATATAATAATAATTAGCATTAAATCAATCGATGGTTAGATTTCTATATATTTATAGATATATGTATTTTATATAAACTTTTGAATCAAAATATTAATTAATATATGATTTAAAGCACCGAATGATCTAAAATCGAGATTAATATTTGGATGAATTGTCGCATCAATTGATGTGATGTTTGGTTTGAAATATAATTATTATTAAATTCATTACATTATTATAAACGTTCTTCAGATGTCTTAACATGTCTTTCAACTCAGAGTTATTATGCAAAACAGATAAACAAATCAATTACTTAATGGATTTCCGATTCTTATGGTAAGAGTAGTGCCATTTGGAGGACAGTAGACTCCGAGACGTGAAATATATATGGGATTAAAGCAATGAAAGTGATGTCGTCTTCCCTTCTATTGTGTATTAATTGTTGACTCAAACCATAGGACCAACTCTTCAGACAAAACCAATTCTATTGTGAAATCATTCGTCAATTAATGACAACAAAATGAAGAGTTCATCGAATGAACAAAAGGAAAGGTATTTGAATTGAACGTTGAATTGGTCTCAAAACTTTTGTATTTGTATTTGTGGCCAATCCTTAATAAATACCACTTTTTTCCACAATTAAAAGATTTGGTGTAAAAAAAGAGCCGAAAATAAAGAGGCAGTGATTGAGTCATTTGTCTATTCATTGTATCAATTCTTCAAATATCTATCAATAAAAATGTGTTACCAAAGAAGAAGATTAAAATTGTTTCGTCGGTTAAATGGCAGCCATTAGAAGAGATAATCAAATTAATCGATGGAATAGACCACCGATTAATTGATTCCGAATCAATTTGTTTATAAAATTATTACGTTTTCAATACTATTAACAATAATTTAGTTTTTAAGCGATTTTTGAGTCGAAAATTCCTGAGTCTTATGTCTTTGTGTCATATTTTCCAAAGGGTTAGGGATTCAGACGATGTCTTCTAATCGATAATTCTTGTATTTATGTGATGTATGAGTATAGTCTTCGTCATAAATTCTGTCCATAATATTACTAATTGATGACAATCGAGGAAATATATATTCAATAAAAGGATGGATAGAATTGAAGTCTCAATAAATCGATGAGTTTTTGTCTTTATGTCTAAAATATGTCCACAAATATAACGATTAAATGTCTTATTCTCAGCGAAAATATATATATAATTAATAATTGATTTGTTATTGAATGTGAAATATTAGAGGAACTCCTCTTCAAATAGTTATCAATTGATTTATATTTGATTTTCGGTTAAATCCTTTCAAAACTGAGGCAAAGAAAAGGATTTAATAAATCAATCGATCATTTGTTCAATTATTGGTAGTGAGCGCACAGCACATCTTCAGCTAACAGCAGACAATTGTCTTAAACAAGTGTTCCATCAGATGATAGGGGTTTCCACAAAAAATATCAGTTCCTTTCTCATCTGATTTCTCACTTATTCTTCCGAAGAGGAATCCATTGCCTTATTATCTGAGAAAAGGACTGTTGGGTCAGACAAATGTGTTGTCATTTATAAACATTATTCACAATCTGTTTCTTCTTTTGGTATTCTTCAGCATATCTTCATCAATGATACCATAGAAGAGAGAACACAAACAATTAGATTAAGTCTTGAAAGCTATCGAATCGACCGTTGCTTTGGGTTTAATGCAATCGACCGACCATTCAGTTGACTGAACGCAAGAATAACTGTTTCTCTCATTTCCTATAATTAATTGATTTATAGATTTCTTCTCAAAAAACTATTAAAAACAGAAAAACGAAGAAAAGAGAAGAAAAGCGAACAAACGATCAGAAAAAATATCACTTTTATCACAATCTGAAGAACAAATTAAGACAATTATCGAGAGATTTAGCATTTCTTCAGTCAATAAATATTAATTTCAAATTGTCTTTCAATCAATTGATTTGTGTTCAAAGGATGTGCTGTGCAGTTGACTGTCTCTCACTTAATATTAGTGTAAAACTAATTAATCATTTAATCAAATGTTAATCTCATTAAACCATTCATTAAAATAAATGTCGTTTTGTTTAGTCTTTTGTCTCAAAAACTTTTGTCTGAAAATAGGGTTTTCTTTTTGCTTTCGATGAGAAGATAATCTCTTCGTTTGGATGTATTTTTCCAACTCTTTAACGATTTATAATTTGATTGAATTAATCAATGGATGTGTGTTATGAGGGCTCAGATAACAACTGTTGGAGTAAACTCTTCTTTTGATCGCTAGGCTTAGAGTCGTCCTAATTATCAAAATAACAAATAAAATAAATCAATATTTGAATCCATTAAAAGTAATTCAATTAAAAAAACATTCAAATAACTGTTAAATCACTTATTCATACAAATCAGAGATCACCAGAAAAGGCATTACTTAAACATAAAGTAATCAAAATTATGGAAAACATTCCTAAAAACTAGAAGAGGGGCTCTTCTGGTCATCTCTGAATCTCTTTCATCAAAACTAATGATCAATAAATAATGTCAAAGACTTACCATTGAATTGTTTCGATTCATATTGAGGTTGAGATGAGAAACGGGAGAATTAATAGCACTGTTATTGTCGGCGCCAATGTTGAGCAAACCCTGAGTGAAGTCATCGCTATTGTCATTCAGTAGACTAAACATATCGAGATCTGCTGAGGACAGAGTCAGCGAATGGGACGACAGCGACAACTGCTGGTGTTGTTGTTGCTGCTGCTGCTGCTGTTGAGGTCCGCCCTGTGTCTGGTGCTGTTGCGTTCTACCGCTGACCAGACTTCTAATCTCTTGTTTCACATATTCGGAGGTCATTCCCGAGTTATTTCGCGACCGATCTGTTTGTTGGACCGACTGAGGTGTTAAAGGTTGTGGTGTCGGGGGTTGGCTTCCATTTCCGCCGTATGTCTGATCGAAATTGAACTGATCTGTCGATTGAGAGTATGTCTGAACGTTTTGATAGTTCGGAGACGGAAGGGATGACTCAGTTGGAAATCGAGGGGAATTCACTCTCATCGGAGAGGGTATTGAACTGACGTTCATTCGCTGCGGCGGTCGTCCCATCGATTGTTGACCAACAAACTGTTGATTGAACTGTTCGGGATAGGGCGAACTCCGTGCGTTACGGGGTTGAGGCGGTGCTCCAGCTCGCATCGCACGCGGCGGAAACCTTTGACCGGTAGTCGGATACGTAGGGCCGTTACCTACAAATCCATAAAAGAGAAAAATGTGAATAACTGATAGTTTGATACCTTTCCCAAAAAATGTAATAAAATAATTGATTTATTCTAAAAATCTATAAAAACTTTTTGAATATAAAATTAAAAATAAAACTCAAAAACAAAACACAGAATAACAGACAGAATATGAAAATAAAAAGAGAAGGGGAAGGAAAGGGATGAGACCAACAAAAATATGAATCAACAGACTATCGAAATGTCTTTACATTTATTGCTATTATTTGTAATGAAATTTATGTTCAGAAATAGTCAAACATTAACTCAATTTTCGGTCTTTTTATTTGTTTAACAATGAATTGCATCTAAAAAAGGCTTTTCTTCAAACTATTAAGAGATGTTCGGAGCGCAGGTCATAAACATCTCCGGCATCACTACAAAATTCAATAATAGGACTGTGCTCTGGTCTACACGACTGTGAGTCTGTGTTGATGACATCCAAATGACAGATAACTGAACTCTGGCTCTGAATGACATGTGAAACAGCAATAAAAGGGATGCCATAAAAAATTAGAGACAATAATAATAAAAATGAAAATAAATGACAAAAAAGAGAAAAATCCACTAAAAAGTTATGTCAACTCAGAACAAGACTGATAGAGGAAAGGGCTAAAAATACAATGGAATACGACATCAAAAATTTAATAAATGATTGAATCGATAAACTATTTTGTCAGAGGAATGGCTTTAATAACAATACAGACAATCAATTGACGAGAATTGTGTCAATCATTTTGGGAAATACATGAGAAATATAAGACTCGAATACAAGTAATAAAAACACTAAAAATACTAATAAAACAAATGAAAAGTTTTTCCGAAAAATAATTCAAAATTACTTTCAATACAATAAAACTGTTTTATATGTCAACCCTTTTATTACTGAAAGCCCTTATTCTTCAATAAAAGACCCGATTTTTGCCCAAAACTTAAGAAAATTGATTCAAAAGTTTGACTAAAATTTGTTAACTGTTTTACGAGTGATTGAGAGGAAGGGTAGACAAACCTGAGAGCTGTGCATTGAGCATAGGGTTGGTCTGTACGAGAGACACGTTCTGACCCGACTGTTGGCCCTGTTGTGACACCATTTGGGCCTGAGGTCTGACCGCTTGAGGCCATTGGTTTGTTTGCGGCGACATTTGCATTAGCGGCGAATTGGGGCCGGCGTTGGCCGGGGATGGCGACGACGCAAAGTGCGGCGACATTCTGTGCTGATTAGCGGTCGGATAATTATTACCCGAAGGACTAGGATATGACTGTTGGGCAGAGGGCTGTGCGGGCGAGAAGGGTGCCCGCGGGCCCGGACTAAGTTGAGGGGCGGGAGACTGAGGTAGTGGCGACGAAACTGCATTTATCGGCATCGCATAGCGGGGCGATAGTTGGGAAGCGTCGCCGGCAGCTGACGTCTGTGAGCCGACAGTGGGTCGGGGTTTGACTGCCAGCGAGACGTTAGGAGCGACCGAATTGTTGAGCAGTTCGTTCATATTCTCGGGAAAACCGGTGAAACTCATTGTCTCCGTTTGTTGCGTTTGAGGGATCATCTGTTGCTGTGACTGTTGGGCCAAAAGTCGCTTTTGCTGTTCGGCCATCATTTTGCGCTGTTCTGCGAGTGAACGCCTCTGATGTGGCGTCAATTGAGCCGACTTGACCTGTGCGGCCACTTGTGTTAGATTCGGATTTAATTGCATGTTTTGAGGCAAATATTGTTGCCGTGGTTTCGATATTCGCGGGCCCTGAGGTCTTGGCTGTAATTGAAAGTTTGCCGGCGCTGTAGGTGTGCTCTGTATTGAAGTAAAGACAAAAAATAATTAGAAATAAATCATTAAAAATAGTTTTCTCAGTAATTACTCAAACGATTGCTTATTATTCAAAACTATTTCGAAACTCAAACTCAGCTCTCATTCAATGAAAAGAGAAAATAATTACTAATAATTGGAAATCAATTTAAATAATTATTTCATATATAAAGACATCGTTTCAAGAGATGGTAACTAATCATAAAAATCTTTATCTTAATTTCTTTGGCGACAATTGGGGTTCTCTTAAAATCTATTCCTCTCTAATACTAATGTATTGTTTTTGAGTTAAAGGGGAGAGAATTGGCTAAAAGTCTACAAATATTTATTGAAGAACTTAATAACAAGATTTAATGACTCTATAATTGATATTTCAATAAAATTCAAAATCATTATAATTATAACCAGTTTTTCAATATTAGAGTAAAGCCTCTGTTTTATTGACCAATCAATAGATCAATAGATTTAGAGATCGTTTCGAAAGTAAAGTTAGTTTACCTGTTGTGCAGAATTTGCGATCTGTTGGCCATAAGAGGTGGGCGTATACGCCGGTGGAGGTATCTGTTGATAGTTGGGCGCCGTAGCAGAGCTCAGGTTCGGAAATGGAGAGGTAACCACATTGGGAGTGGTGGGTGTCGTTACTTCAAAGCTCATCAGTTGCTTCTGAATGGCACTGATAGCCATCCTCTCGTTGAGATCGGCGGGAGTGGCCGGTGTTGTCGGAGTGGCCACATTAGGCGCCGACGGCTCTATCACTTCTTCGAGTATTCGCAAAAGCATAACGTCTTCGCTTTGGTTTTGGACAGACGTCTGGCGCCGACCCGGCAAATCCAGATTCATCTCCTGCTGCATACTTATGAAGTCGTCCAGAATAGAGGACAGGTAAGGATCAGATGCTGATTCCTCGAACGAAAGCTGCGGCGGATTTGCTGCGTTCTGGATCTGCTGTTGTTGTTGTGCGGAGGGCTGACTCGTCTGTAACACCTGCTGTTGTTGTTGTTGCTGGTGATAGAAGGGCTGCAATTGAATGACATTCTGGGCTGTAGTGCCGGCCACAGGTGTCTGAGGCTGAGGTGCCGGTGTCTGTTGTGGAGCTGGCGCTGCGAGTTGGGGCTGCTGTTGGAGAACTTGTTGCTGTTGCATCAGAGCCCTAACCGCCTGCTGTTGATTCTGAGCTCCATTTGACAGAATATGGTTCAAGAAATTGGAAGTATTTTGGTGTTGGATCTGTTGTTGTTGTTGTTGTTGTTGTTGTTGTTGTTGTTGCTGCTGCTGCTGTTGTTGTTGATGGAGTAGTTGATGTCCAACAGGAGTCTGAGATTGCGGTCCAATTTGTTGTAATTGAATTTCTTGTAAACGTATTGTCTGTTGTACTTGAGGTTGGATTTGGAGCCGTTGGGCACCGGCGCCAAACGAATGCATCTAAAAGATGAACAAATGAATGAGTGATTTGAGGCAAACGGTTATGAATTAAAAGCAAAAATTGATTTCAAGTCTGACTTTAAGTTCAAAAAACAATTTCGACTCAAAAGTCAAATAAGAAACCAATCATTGATTGAAAAAATGAATTAAAGAGAAAATGATTGCAATAAATGTCAAAACCTGTTGAGGTCTCAGTTGAGTGACATTCGTGACAATGGGAACCATCATCTGTTGTGTTGTCTGTACTCCGCCCTGACCTGAAGCTACAGATGTGAATATCACTTGTCCGCCCGATTGAGACACCTGACCAGATTGCTGGGGATGTGGATGTAATGGCGTCGGAATCAACTTCTTCTCCAGATTTCGGGGAAGCTTTGCGTCCGGCGTTTGAGATATGATTGAAGTGGGAATCGATATCTCTTCTGGCAATGAGGTCGGCGTTCGGGCCAACATAGAGGCCAGCATTGGGTTCTGACCGGCCAACTTTGGAGGACCATGAGAATGTCCGGTGGAGGGGTTCTGTTGAACCACACAAGAGCCCGGCGCAGGCCTTTTCATGTCTTGCATTTGCGACTCGTAATGACTGGACGTATCGTCAATTGATTTCCTTTTATTCGCCAAAGAATTGGCCATAACTTCATTAAGACTCGTCGGTAATGACGACGAAAGGGTCGAAGACGAGGAACAGGCTGTCCATTGAAAGACGCCAATAGTTAGAAATATATTCATTAAATAAAACAAGATTTGAATCAAAATTAAAAATAATTTGAATATAAAATGTAATTAAAAACGGATTTCAATTGAAAATTATGACTCATTTCTTGATTTTTCGCTAAAAAGACAAACAAACAAAAACTATCGAAACAGTTGTCTGTGAGTCACAGCCTATGAGGACTTCTGAAGTCAGCTCTCATTAAACTAATTGCAAGTTCAAAGAAATCTTAAGTTTAACTCAGAGTTTAATTGAAAAATAATTTGATTGAAAAGTAATAATAATATTTCGCCAATCAATGGGTTTCCGTCTAATTGGGTTAATAGTCGTCGAAAAGATAACTCAAATTATTATTGAAAATGAATTTTAAAAAAACAAAAATTCAATCATTAATCGAATCAATCGATAGTGTTATGCCATTAATTGTTGAGTGACTTTCCAAACACCAAAAATAGGATAATTGGCCGACAATTTCAACGAAGGACTAAAAAAATTGTTCGAAAAGTGATAACAAATCGGGAATTCACATGAATTTCGATAAACATTTGACTGATATTTGAATTGAAATACTGTTTTGAATACTATTTGTGTTTCGATAATAAAATATAGTTTGCATTCAGAGATGTTTGAGATTATAATAACTGATAGGACTGTCGTTCAAAATGAAAGAACAGGAGATGAGAGGAAATTAAGTGAAATCTAAAACAAATATCAAAATAAATGACAATATTTGACAATATTTGTCGATTCGTAACGAAATTCAATTCAAATGAGACTTAAATTTTGATTCAAATCTAAATATATAGAAAAACCTCTCATTTATTAACTCAATGCAAAACTAAGTGAAATCCCTTCGAGAGTCTGGTCTTTAACCCCAACCCATACCTATTACTCTTTGTTATGGAATGAGTTAACAAATAATTGGTTTTTAAAACTAAAATCAAAGTAAAAGTAATTACGCGTCGAATCAATTGAATCCTTCCTCAAGTGTTGATTCAAGAAACTGTTTGTGTCTCTGTTGTGGTCATTATCTTTGAGCAATTGTTCGACTAATTCGTGGTTTTTTCGGATCTCAGACCGCTTTCCGATGTCGTCATCATTGAGAAGCATTCGTAACATATTGTTATTGTTGGACACCTTTTTATCGCTTCCAACACTTCCCGGACAGGAATTCTCACTGAAAGGTGTGTTGGGCTGTGCCACAGATGTTGGGGCGTTAGGTGTATTGGCTACCGATGACATATCGTCGTCCTCCTGGTCTAAGAGCTCACGAAGAATGTTATCGTTTTGTAAATTCATCTCTTTCTTAATCATTGGTGAACTGTCGGCCTCTTCGGATGAGAACAATCCGTGTGTCAACAGATTTCTGAGTTTATGTGTGGCCGAAGAGTTGTTACTCGACGGCGAGAAGGCCTCCAATTTCGTATCGAAAGCACTGCTTGTACTCTGATTGTAGTTATGTTGGACTGACTGCGACTGAGGGGATGGATTCGACGGACTTCTGACCAGATTAGCCATTGATGGCGATGAGGCACAAAGAGGTGACGTCTGCTGAGAGGTGGGTATCGGCTGTGCCTGTGACTGAGCGCTGGTCACCGGCACCAAAGCAGGCGGCGTATGCGCTGATGTAAACATAGTGGCACTGGTAGGTGTCGGTGTCCTGTTGTTGTTCATTGATTGTCCAGCCGTAGAGGCCATCACTGTTTGGACTGTCGTTGTTGTACTGGTTTGCTGTTGGACTGACTCCTGACTATTGTTGTCGAAGTTATCCCACGAAGAACTCGAGGGAAACATTTCACTTATGCCCAGACAGTCATTCAGCGAAAAGTCCGATACATTGCTCGGCGACAGAGCCGGAAATGGAGGGAATGGTGTCGTCGATATCATACCGGTCTGTGTGTTGGCGTATATTACAGGGCCCGGCATTGACTCCGCTCTCGATATGGCGGAACCTATTAATCAATTAAAGAGAAATATTAATAACAAATTCATTGATAAAAATCGAATAAAATTATCAAAACTTAAAAATCATTTGAAGTTTTCATTAAAAGACGTTTCAATGAAAACTTCCGTCAAATTTCAAAATCAATTCTAACATCCTTTCAGACATTAAATGTTAAATATGAGGAAACTATTTATTATGGATTATATTCGAGTAAAGTTTGAATCGAAATAATAAATAAAATAATTACTAATTATTATTAATTAATAAAGAAATTAATACTAAAATAAAATTATCGAAACTCTAATGACTTTAAAATAATTAATTACTTATCGAAAGGGATTAAAACCAAATCAATGAATAAAAACAGATTAAAATCGAATCAAAAGATAAAACAAAACAAAAAATTACTTTAATTTTAAATCCTAATCGATTTTTCGCTGTAATACAGCAAAAAAGGACTGAATTTATCAGAATTAATGACCAAATTCAACAAAAAAGAATAAACTATAGTTTGAAAGTAAAAATTTGATGATTTTATCCATAAATTTCTGACAAAAAAACAAATAAAAGAAAGTTATTTAAAAAAGAGATTATTTATTGTAAGATATATCGAGTGATGAGGAATGGATAGCAACAGATCAGGCCCTAAGACATAGCAAAAGTACTCACTTGTGAGCAAATCTCTGGAGTTTAAAGAAGAGATCAGATTTGTCGATGAATTACAATTAGCCACCGATGAGGCCGTACTCGACATTGTGCTGGCGAACGTTGGATTGCCTGACCAGGAGCTTGTCGTGATCGGACTGGGAGTACCCCCTCTAGACGAGGACGCCTCCGACGAACAACTGTTCTCTGAATCTCGGATTATGGAATGGGTGGCCATTATGTAGTCGATGGTATCGGTCACCGATGGGTTGCCGGTAAACATCTTTGACTTAGTCTGGACGTGAACGTACTTATCGTTCGTCACCTGTGAAACAATTTTTAAGATAATTTATTGGAATACCATTTATTTGATTAGATATGAGAAGACATTTAACAATCAGTAATAAAGTTACGCTATAGACACAAATCCCACTCTTCATAATCATTGAGATCATTAACATCTCTTAATTGCCATCGAATTCATTGCATTACATTCATAACCCACTCCCACAACGACTGCACTAAAATTGGTCTCATTTTTCAATTATTAAAAATATATTTACAAAAGTATTCACAAAATCTAAACGAATATCAAAATTCAGACACAAAAAAAGTCTACCATTTATTGCTGATATTCTTTGTATTTTGTTTGTGCAGCAAAACATAACATAACAACTGACTCAGACTCATTCAGACACTATTATTATGTGAGTATTATCCAGATTATTACAATCATATGAAAGAGATTCCAATATCTCTAATAACCTGATGTTAATGAACTCTTTCTATTTTGTCCGATATTATCGCACTTTAAACGACAAAACAACGAATAAAATACTTTTAATTTAAAAATTAATTCAATTGAAATGCATTTGATTTGAATCAGAAGTTCTAATTAATTGCTAGTTTACCACTTTATAGTCAAATATCTTCTATACTGTAATTTTCATTTAATTAATAACAAATGGACTGATATTTACAGTTCTATTAATATTTGATTAGTTTCTGATTACCGACAAAAACAACAAACATTTGGAAAAATGGGGAAAAATATATCAAAAAAAGGGAACAAAACTGAAATACAATTTCGATTCCATTAGTAATTAAATACACAAAACTCTGATTCAATTAAATAAATGAATAAAACGTTTTTAATATTATTTCGTATACAAAACGGAAGACCAGACCAGAAGAGAGACAATCAGATGAAATAAACACAAAATTAATAACAAAACAATTTCCAAAACAAACGGAAACTATTCTCTGACTCAATCACTAACTGGTATTTAAAAGAAATTTTATTTCTAAAACTCAAGACTTAATCCAAAATACGATGAAATCATAGAATAATTCAAACGAAGAGTTAATGCAGACAAAGGCTGTGCAAAAAATTGATTTCAGGTGACGGCCTTATAATAGGATTTCTATTCATATGAAATATGTGTGAATTTTATGACGAAACTCACTATACTTTGTGTAAACATTTGACTACAAAAACCAAAATTGAAATAATAATTGAAATGAAATACGAGTCAAACCCTAATTAACTGACAATTGATAGCAATTTTGATATAATTTTTCTTATAATAATAATAAATGAAATTTAAGTCAATATATAATAACAAAATCACTTAAACACCTAAAATCAATAGATCAGGAAAAAGGGGACAAACATTTAGTCAGAATATTCGACTCAATTAGTGATTAATTAATATAAGAAATAAAAATTTAAATATTAATGAAAAACATATTTCTCTTGCAATCAATGAATTGATTATAAAATAAATAAAATTTCAATAAATTAGTGATTATTTTGACTCAAAAATCACTCCAAAAGAAATTCTAATCAAAAAATTCAAAACAAATTCCTATTAACCGAAAAAAAATATCAGCAAAAGCTCTTGCAATAGACACTAAACTTGAAAATACCTGCAAAGTTTACAACTAATTAGTGACCCGAAAGCTATTTAAGACGTTTTATTACCCAACACTTCCCCGAACTCCGGCATCAATTAGTTGTATATCTATTTCGCTTCCAAATAGGATTTCAAATGATTTTTTTGAAACCATTTCTCAAATCAAATGCAAATCAAACACAAAATAAACGAATAAAACAAATGTTCGACAAAAAAGTCATTTCGTTTATATTCTTAAATATCAAAAGTCTGTGCAAAACAAGAGTCGACTGTCGAGAGAGCAATGAATTTGACGGCAAATAAAGTGCAATAAAAATAGTCAAACAAAACAAAAAACTATAAAAACATTTCTCTAATGAATAGCCATTAAATTGTGAGCCCTTTTCTAACACAAGTCTACTATAAAAACAACTTATAATTAGTTTGAAGGAAGGGTTTGGACATACCATTAGCCTGTATACGCCGGACGTAACATTGTTTCGGGTGGACAGAGCGTCCTTTAGATGTGCCTGAACTCTATGGAAGTCATTTGGATGACACAATTCGAGGATAGGTTTTCCCACTAAATCCTTGTTCAGGTACTGGGAATATGTGGAGGAGACTCCCGACGTGTCAATGGCTAGTATTTTGCCGGTCAGGTCCAGTCTTGTGGTGAACTGTTCGACGACAACATTTGCCGCCGATTTGTCGGTAACCGGAATACGTCGGGCGACACAAACAAGACAATTGTCATCTGCAGAACTGGAGGCAGTGGTGCCGGGGGTCGGACTACTGGCATTAGACTGTCTTTGTTTTGACTCCAGAGACGGCACCAGCACTGCCGAGATCTGCATATTCTCGTACTGTTGCGCACACTTATTGTTATTGTCTGTTCTGTTCGATGTCTGACCCGTCGCTGTCTTTGAACTGTTTGTCGACGTTTTCATTAACGAACTAAACTCAGGGTCGGAGTCATCGCCGTCGGAGAACTGTTCTTCTTCTTGTGTTTTAACCATAAATCTAGAGTTAAAACAACGCGACTTCGAGACAGTACTCGTCGAAGAACTAGTACTTGATGTGGAGGCACCGCCTGACTGCGCTTCTGACCAACCAAAGCCGTTGCCAATGGCGGACATCGGCAGTAAATTTGAACTAAAGCGGGGGTGATCTCCCACGTGGATTATATTGTATATCGATTTGCCCACGAGTTCGTTCTGGGGGTCAAAAACAATTCCAAGAATAACATTAAATCAAAAATAATAAACAAACAGTTAATCAATGGTTAATCAGAAGTGGGATCCGTTTAATTAAGATTCGGCAAAATGAGATTCGGGTCTAATTGGAAGAAACGACAGGTTTTGGGGAAACTAATGAATACATTTGAGTTCTAATCATTTGATTTAATTATAATTAAAAACTAAACCAAAAGATAACTATCGATACTATCAGTGAAATGTCATCGAATCGATTCATTGATTATCTTTTTGGTAATTTTCTGAAGAATTTACAGAAAGTTTTGGTCTTTTTATTCGTTTTTTTCATCCAATTATTTATTGAAAATTTCAAAGTATTTTGTTCTTGTTTTCCACAAAAAGATTTGTTTGAATGAAATCCAGTGAAAGATAATCAGAAGAAATCATAAGAAAACCTGAATTTTCATAACAAAACTGTCGGGAATTTCATTGCAATTAATCTTAGTTTTTGTGAAACAAAAAGTTAAAACACTTTACTATTGAATGAATGCCTGACTCTTATAATCGACTAAATTATTAGTTCTAATCCCAACTAATAATTGGGTACTATTGTAATGGAGGTGCTATTGTCCTGAAATTCAGTACCAAACTCTACTGGATTGTCATCCCTTTGCTTTTATTTGAGTATTTGTCTCATAATTAGATTCAAATCAAATGAAAACTAAAAATAAAAATAAGGAAAAAAAATTCATTCAAAACATTGAGACAAAAGAGTGGCTCATATTATGGCTGATAATTAGGGAACAAAACGATTGAAAATATATATTCGGAGTCCTTTTAATGAACTAAAATCAAGTGAAATGATTAATAATTTTAGACATTTGTCTAAACGAAAACTACTCTCCATTTTAATTCAATTATTGAACTGATTTCGCAGATAAGAACAGTGGCTGTGCTCTCGTCTGTACATTAGGCTGGAGCAGCACCAGCACAGCATAACACCAGCACTAGAGATATACGAGAGGGGGTCTCCTGTCAAACGCAGAGCCATCACTACTAAGCAAAACACTGAGACATAGAAAAAGAGAGGAGAGGGTTGAAAAACCAGAGCCAATGTCTTCTAAGATCAAAGCCTACATATGTGTCCAAACAATGGTATTGATTGATAATCTATTGTGAATTAAATAAGGATAGCATTAAGTTAGAGGCACTCTCAGGCCGTCCCCTACTGTACCCCTCCTGGCCATCGCCAGAGAGTAATTGAATGAACTCTAAAAGCCTTTCATTTAATATAAATAAATAATTCAATGAATAATAAAACGAAATAAAAGTCTAAAAATTTCCTCAAAAAACGTCTCAAAGACTGAAAAATAGTGGAAAACAGAGAAACACTTAAACCAAGTCTTAAACGAAACTAATTTTATAAATATTTTCGCCATTAATTCGGTTATCATTTAACTCATTATCGAGTTATGTGTCGGCACTTAAATGAGAAGGTATTCACTAAATTTGGGTTTGAGGGGAAAGGGTTGTAATGGTTCTTATGAGGGGTTATGAAGGGTTGATGTATTACTTGAGCGTATTTGAGAAATGAAGTGACATTTTCTGAAACGAATTCAATAACTCCGTCGGTATTGACGATGAAGAGGAAGCCGTCGAGCGCTTCGAGAAGAAGTGGTCCTAAAACGTCGTTCGCGAGTATTGTTGGCCGACTGGAGGACACTTCGGACGCCTGCAGGTCATCCGATGCCTGGTTTGGGTCCAGACAGTCGACCTGTTGTTTAATAATCCGGATCTGTTTAACAGTCTCTTGCAATATGGCACACTTGTCTGGCTTGACGGACAGGGAGGACATGTCACTAAGGCTAGCAGATATCAATTCTGCTAACTCTTCAATATAGATGTTCTCCTGTTCTCTTCGGCGCTTCTCGTTGAGGCACTTATTCAGTTGGATGTGTTGTTTTGAGTCTGACTTCCTTCGCTTCTTTCCAATATCATTGGGCACAACGTTCATCATTAGACCAATGGATCAGCTCTTAAATAGCAATTCATTAATTGTATGGCGCGATACGTATCGGCCTTTAGTCTAGAAATTCAATACAACTCTTTGTTTGGTGTATTTGTAATCAAGAAGTGATCAGATTATACACAAAATACATATAAACATAAACTAAAGACTTCATTACGACAACACTTTTTTATTGATGTCTCGTTTGCCGCCGCAGTGGCCGTAAGTGGCAAATGATCACCACTTCGGGGCCACTGATTTCTTGATTGCGTGTCTTCCACAACACTATATCTTCGGGTATGTCCTGAGCTGAGGCTCAGCCAACAAAACACTACCACTAATGCACTATAAAAAGGGATCCTTCAGTCGATTCACAACAACTTCACTGTTATTAACGTTTTTATTACAATTTTCTTCATATTTTCTCTTCAATTGTCTCTTCGGTTGTATTTGTCGTTTCTGTTTAGACAAAAGAGGTTCCAAAAGACAATTAATACTTAAATATAAATCACTTTTTAATAAATTAATAATTAATTAAATAATATTTGAGTCGAAAAACAAATGCCTATAAAACAGAAAACAAAGATAAAGACCAAAGAAATTAATAATTTGTTTCATTTTTGTTGGTTTAAGCGAAACGACAAATACTATGGCATTCAATGCATTACATTATGCGGCAAATGACCGAAATTCTTGCCTGAGCTCACAACAGAGCTCACAACAGCCATCCAATTGCACCAAACTGAGCATGTCTACTACCATAGTACCATGATCACAACCATTACACTACACCGTCGTCTACTAAAGATTTGGGTTAAACGACTCCAGCAATACTACACTACACTATTCAATGCAATACACTATTCAATAGCATAACACCAATACAGCAACACTACAGCCACTCAGCCTCCAACCAAAGCCAGTCTCTGCACAACCCCTACTCTGGCGCCATCTCTTCGCTAAACTCAAAATAGGCTCAAATAAGTCTACATTTGCATCGATTGCATTGTTTGATAAATTGAGCGATGAATCCGATTTCAATTTACCTTTTCTTTTCAACAGAGAATATATTCTATCAATTTTGATAAATTAACTTCTTTGAGGATTACAGTCAAATCCCGATTTGTTGGTCAAATATTTTATGAACTTAATTAACAAATAATAGACTTTTAGTTTATGTAACAAATGTAACGAAAAATTACAGAATTTATTAATTTATGAGACTTTTTGAGTGAATATTATATTCTGTTAAATATATGGAAAAATCTGGAGATATATAAAATTGAATGACAAAGATAATATTTTATCAATAAATATTTGATACAATAATCAGTATAATCCGCAATATTTCTACTAAACTACTGGTTCTCATGAAATTGAGTTAATTATTAACTAATTATTAATTTAATGTAAAAATAGTTGCGATCAAAGAAATAGTCGGAAAAACTCGTTATTTATTTCAATTAATAACTCATTTCTTGATGTGATTTAGTATTTCGAAGTCAATTGCAAGCAACAGATTTTAGGACAGGATTAGTCATTCTGTGCCACTAATACTCCACTGACTTATATTTTCTCTAACATTGGGAGGATTACTACTGTAGTAACATCTACTGCTACTTCGCCAGAATTTTTTCCTGGATCAAACTAAAAAGATTTAAATATGAGTAGGAAACTGAATGTGATCTTGCTAAATTCTAAATACATGTATGTGTGTGTGATTGAGTGAAATGCAGGACAGAATACCACAGAATTAGTTCTCTTCTACAGATTTTAAGCACTAATGAGAGCACAATATAATAATAATAGTAATAATCAAAACTAATTTAAGAGGTATTCAGAAGGAAATAATGGAAAAAATCCGCTCCGACTTAAGCCACCTGTGGTTTGGCTGAAGGATATACATCTATGAAATACATACCGAACATAGATTGTATAAAATGTATTATTCATTTGATTGCAGAGGATTCTATCCCAGTTTGAAAGTATTTTAGTCAGTAACTGAGTATTTATTATATTAAAGCCACAAAACTTAGGTTAGACTGTATTTGAATAACTTATCATTAGTATATCTCATCGCAAATGAATTGGATTGTTATATATTATTGCACAGAATAATGACTACTACTGTTTCATTAGGGCTAGACTTAGAGAGGGAATGGAGAGGGAGAGAATATAAAATGTGTTAGTAATACAATTGTGGATAAAAACATTGAAAAAACGATATTTTTATTTCACTTTCTATTTCACTAAAACCCTGTTTATAATGAGCTGAAAAAATATGTGTATAAATGGTTTAGTGGTTATGTTTTTCGCACAGAAAATGTGTTATTTTGTGTTTGTGTTATGAAAAACATAATATAAATCTATTAAATATTTTTTCAGACGAATTGATTTTTTTTAATCAAAATATATAAGTCAGTAGTCAGTAGTGGTACTGGAATAGGGGCTCATATTTAGCTATGAATGTAATAAAAGGACAGTTAGTCTATTGTTTTTGAATTCTTTTTCTATTGTTTTGAAAAATGAATTAATTAATGTGTGAGAGAATACACATTAATTGAATAGAGAAGGCATGACCAAGATTATTCTCAATTTCCACACATATTCTTTATAGAACAATAAGATTTTGATCTTGGTGATGCTTTCATAAAATCTTTTGAAATTCTTAATAATATTTCACTGGTTATAAGTTTAATTAGTTTGAATAAGGCACCCATTTAAATTAAATGTTTAATTAGCGGATATTTCTAAATATGTGCTTGCTATGTGCTTGCTATGTGCTTGGTCGTTTCATTGATCGAACACATTTTGAAAATCATTGAAATAATAAGTAATTAAATGATAGTTAATATGGCAAGCTAATATACTCAATTAAATCTCAGTATGTTTTCATATAAAACATATGCTGGTGCTTTTATTCGAATATACTCAAAACAAGGTCAGAGGATATACAAACGGCACAGAATAACACACAACACATAACAAAATATCGTTTCAAACATTTTGTTTTGAATCAATAATTCAATTAACGCTAACATAATAGCAATATCTCGTATTTCACCGCTATTTATCTCACATCTAAATTAGCTTGCTCAAATGATAAGGCTAACCCTATCTCTCCCGCGATTATGATGTGCGAATGCATTAACAGTTTTGGTCACCGGAAGTGGAATATGTTGTAACAGAAGTAACCTTAATTGTTTTCAATCAATCAATTTCCAGCTTAATTATCCAATATGAACATGGTTATTATTGATTAAATTGAAATTGATAACTTGCCAAAATGTATAAGATATGAGTCATTCTAATTTGTCTCTTCTAATAATTATCTGTCGCTTTAAAATAAGATGTTTATACTTTTCGTAAAATTGTACATGCTCATTATTTTGTTTAATTTTTGTTAAATTTAGTTCAAAGATTGATTGAATTCTATATTCAATTAAAGTAAACAAATAATTAACGAAATTTTTACCATGACAATCAATTAATATGAATTTATTATTTAACAGTCATGATGTGGAAAATCTTGATAAAAATAACCTAGTCAATTTGCCTTTTTCATATAATCCTAAAAATACTTCACTACACTGTACTTATACCGAAACGGTTAAGAATTTTTAAAAATATTTTCTTTTCTGGGATTTTATTTCTATGGTTTCAGTTTCAAAAGGTATGTAAATAATAGATGAAAAACATTCCGATAAAAAGGGACTCAAATTATGTAATATTTTTTGTTTAACTTTGGTTTCAAAGCAAAGAATTATTCATTTTATATCAAAAATTGTTTTTATGCAAAAATTTGTTTATTAATTCTATATTTATACTGAAAAATCTTTTCTACGCTGAAATGAATTTTTCAAATATCTATCTCTTTTGAAAAATAGAATCTGAGTTTTATAATAATAACGAAGAAATGGTCTATTTTTGGCATAAATGTTATTATTCTCTGATTTTTTATGAAAGAAATCACAAATTATTTGAATATTTGAAATCAATATGTTTTGTGAATAGACATTGTTTTCATTGAATTCTTGGCCATCCATTCAATTTTAAAATAAAAAACAATTTCAAATTTTTGAGAGAGAGAGAGAGAGAGAGAGAGAGAGAGAGAGAGAGAGAGAG
>JAQIXD010000479.1:0-26243 GCA_034699985.1 Minunthozetes semirufus
TGTTGGGCAGCAGAACCTCCATATCCACCATAAGCACTTCCAAGTGCTGCTTGTTGTTGTTGCTGCTGTTGTTGGGCAGCAGAACCTCCATATCCACCATAAGCACCTCCAAGTGCTGCTTGTTGTTGTTGCTGCTGCTGTTGGGCAGTAGAACCTCCATATCCACCATAAGCACCTCCAAGTGCTGCTTGTTGTTGTTGCTGCTGTTGTTGGGCAGCAGAACCTCCATACCCACCATAAGCACCTCCAAGTGCTGCTTGTTGTTGTTGTTGCTGCTGCTGCTGTTGGGCGCCTCCATTTCCACCCAAACCAGATTGTTGCTGTTGTTGCTGCTGTTGTTGGGCGCCACCATTTCCACCGAAACCACCCATAGCTGCTTGTTGTTGCTGTTGTTGTTGCTGCTGAGCTAAGCCTCCTAAACCTCCCATTCCATATCCTGCTAAAGCTGCCTGTTGTGCCTGATTTGATTGACCATAACCACCAAAGCCATTATAGGCACCATAGCTTCCATATCCTCCAATTTGTCCATTCAAAGTTGCCAGATGTTGGTTTTGAAGAGCAACCGGTCCTCTATATGCATACCCCACAGAGCCATACAGATCGGCCAAAGACCTGAGGGCTGCGGACAAACCCAAATAGTTGAAGAAGGAGTTATAAAGAGATCCGGGAATGCCTGACATAAGGCTATTCAAGGATGAGGAGCCGCCCCAATATGGGTTCAAAATGCCAGCTGTAAGTTGATCATGAAATACATTCCTACCGGCGCCGGCAGCGAAGCTCGACATTTGTTGGGCCTGTTGTTGTTGTAGAGCAGCTAAGTCTGGACCATATCCCATTCCGCCCATTCCGCCCATTCCAGCTAATTGTTGTTGTTGTTGTTGTTGGGCCAAACCTAATCCTCCACCACCATAGCCTCCTCCAAGAGCAGATTGTTGCTGTTGTTGACCCCTTTGATCAAATTACTCATTAGAATCAAAAGATACCAAAGAAGAGCCATACCCATTGCCACCCTGAGCTGCCTGTTGTTGTTGCTGTTGTGCCGCTACAAGAGAGACACCGATTATTGCGATTAAAACAGTTTTTGAAAACATTTTTTTGTTTATTCGGTTAAGTCTGACCCAAACTTTCAATGACAGAACTTTCAATGATTTGATTCTACTTTATGTAATGCTGGCAAAGGAACAGATGGAACAGAAGGCACTTCAAATTAAATTAAACAAATCCTAAGAATTGTATTGAATTTCATTTGACGTAAATTCGATCAGATATAAGAGGCGCAGCCATACAATACAATATCAGGTCTGAATTACCGAAAAATCATCGAAACCATCTCAACATTTAGAATTTTGACCATAAAATCTTCAATTTAGCATTTATACCTTGTTTCTTAAATTTCATTCTTTTTAATCGAAATAATTGAGTCAGATTATTTGCTTATTATTTGAATATCTTGGTTATTTCGAAAATGAGTCAATTATTACATAATTTAATTTTGTGTTTTAATTGAGTCAATTATTGTGCAAAATATCATTAATGAAATCAATACTATTCTAATGATTGCGAATCTTTGTTGTATTAATCCTGAGATCCAAATGAATATATCAAAAACTTTCCACGATTTGAATATTTTGATAAAAAACTCAAAAAATTTCATAAAATTTAATCAAAATATTAATCAAAGAAAAAATGATTTCAATTTAGAGGAAAGTTTTCAGTAAAATATTAATCAGAATTAACTCTTGATTTGTAACTAACTTTTAAAATACCAAGATCACTATCGAATTAAGCATGACGTATTCAGAAATTTACTTAAATACCCTTTCTATTTGTGAAAAGATGAATATCGTAATGAATTGAAAAATAAAAGTTAGAAATGTTTTTTATGTCTCAATTAATTAATTGGAAATAAATTTAAACATTAATTGAATTCATGTTTTAATAGTTGAATACATTAAATAATAATTTATTCCTCGACTATAATCGATAGCAAACAGATTAGGCTGTGCTTCCAAAATAAAAGTTGATCTACCAGTGCCCCGGAGCTCCTGCCCGAGCGTTAATAGGAACACCTGAGCATTGATCAGCTTCTGGTTTTAGAGCACTGGTATAGTCGAAACGGATTAAAAGCTAAGGTCAGTCGACGATAAGAAATGCAGAGATTTTTCACTAAATTTTCCTAAATTTTTAAACTTTAAACACAAATATCTGTTTGTTTTTGCTCTTAATTTTATATATGATTTACTGTTTAGGACAGGTATTCAGGATTTGTTGCACAGCCAGGAGAGAAAGCATGCCTTTCTATTAGTCTTGAAGCTATACACTCTCTCACTCCCTCTCCCCTATCGGTTAGCTCTCTCTCACTCTCGCGCTTAAAAGGACAGTTTCTGACCTGATTTCGAGCTTTTGATCTTTGAATACAAATGAGTGAAAAACTCAAAAGATTTTCAATAAATTATTGGAAATGTGTCTAAAACTGAGCTAAACATTATTCAGACCTTTAGAAGAACTTTTGTTTAACCCGGATCATCATCACTGGTTCTTAACTAGGAAAACTCCTTGAATACTATTCTAGGATACCTTTCCTTTCTAGGATAACTCCAGTGAATTTCGTTTAGGATTTGTTTTAAGACTTTTATTCATATTTTATTTGAAATAATCACCAAAAATGTTAAACACATCTTCATCTTCGGCCATACCATCAGTGCTATCGACTCAGTCGTCAATAGATTCACTGCATTCATGCGGTTCAGTGTTTCTTAACGGAGCGGTGGAACAGTTCCTATGGATGTTCTATTTGATATCACCCAACAGCTCAGCATACAGTAGCCCTCATGATGTGCCTAATTATGAAGTTCAGGTAAAGTTTACATTTATTCTTTCCAAATCCTCCTTTCCTTTTCCAGTTGTGAGCACAGGTGGATAGCAGGTGCTAACTTCAATTTCTTAGATTTTGCTCTAATAGAAAATTCCTGCAAATATCTCAACTCTTTAATCCATTTATCACTTGATATGAATTTTTCATCATTTGTTTTTTAAATTATGATCTTAGTCTTCTTGATGAGTAAATGATTCGTAAATTATCTTTCATTTCTTCAATTCTTTCGACTTTTATTACATCTATCACTCATTAAATCATTAATTCATTTAATATTTTGATAAAAATCATGTGATATTAGAAAAAATGAGTAAAAAGCTGTGCGAAAATGTAATGAACTGTAAGTAAGACATCAGTAATATTAGAGTTAATAAAACTGTTTCTTATTTTTGATCAAATTTTCCTCAAAACAAATCACTTTTTTGACACTTTTTATGGTTTACTCCCTTTCGAGTGATTTGGAGTCAATAAAATTCTCAAATTAAAAGACGAAAAACAATTTTAAAAATATTTCAAAACTAACTTTTTGTTTCAATTTCCTTATCTCCCAATTTGGGACATCCATTAAAAATGTTGGTCACATCTGAAGATAATCCCGGCGTTTACACTACTTTTATCCATTGAGCAACTGATCCGATTCTTCCAACGAAAGCGTGCCTCCAGAGCTACGGATGTCATCATTAATTTAGGCGCCGGACTCCTGTTCGTGATCGCGAGGTATAATAACCATAATAATGATAATCAGATAAATCTACTGAAGCTAACTTTCAAACATTATCCATTAGAGTCCTACTTTTGGGAACAGTCCTCAACTTATTCTATTTCCTGTACGACAACTACCGCATTGTGGATCTGCCCCAGACATGTATATCGACCTGGTTCCTGTCCCTTCTACTCGTAGAATTCGTCTACTATTGGGTGCACAGGTCTCTGCATGAGATCAACATATTCTGGGCCAGTCATCAGTTCCATCACAACGCTGTAGACATAGACGTGTCGACAACGCTCAGGGATACTCTCATTGATCTTATCATTTATGAGGTAATTACGAAACGCTTAGAAAGTGAGAGTTTTGACCCCAAAAAGGCCCTCACATTTGCACAGCCCTACAAAAAAATGGTGTAATTTGTTCCAAATATCACTTATATTCATCGAAGATGACCTGCCATTCATTATAACAAAAATTATGGAAAATATTAGGAATTAATCAGTGAATGAATGAATAATAGTATTAATCATATGATTCGTATTGAATACTCATTTTTACTGTTAATGTTGTGCAGACTTTAATCCAATTAATCCAATTGCATGGCTTTATCGCCCACAATAACAACACAAATATCGGTTATAACTTATTATTCTGTTTCAGTTCTTTCCGACCCCATTGGCGTTGATTATTCCGCCCCCAATCCTTTTGGTGCACATGCAGTTCTCCCTCATCTATCAGGTATGGCTTCACACAGAGATTGTGTCACATTTGGGACCAATTGAATACCTAATAAACACTCCCCGACAACACCGAGTTCACCATGGTAAAAATAGATACTGCATCGACAAGAATTATGGCGCTCTTATCATGATATGGGACAGAGTGTTCGGCACATATCAAGCAGAAGAAGAGAAGATCGCATTCGGCACAACCACTGAGCCCTACCCAACATATGACACGACTATCCTTCACTTTTATTACTATTATCAAGTGGTCTGGCACAAATTCAAATCTATGGATGGATTCACCAATAAAATGAAGGCTCTATTCTACGGACCGGGATGGGCGCCAGGTATAAGATCAGAAAATTTTTTCAATCGGTTTTTTTCACTGATAACTGTTTTTATCACTTTTTAGGTAAACCCAGAACTGGACTCTTGACTGATATCCCAGAGATTGACCCCTACGCCCCTCTGGAGCGATACGATCCATATATTCCTTTGTGGCAATTGCTGTATTGTATGACTCACGGCTTTCTAGTGGCCGTTGGCTTCTATGTGGTCACTGATCATCCTTTGATCCGATTCTCACATCTGAATGCTATCATTCTCTTCATTTACGTGTTGTTTGCTCTGACATCTTTTGGCTGCATTTTTGACCGAAGGTTTGATATTTTTGTCCACTTTTTACACGAATTCTATCTATTAATTAATCTCTTATTTGTTTTCAATCTTCAGAACTATTGCACCGTTAGTCGAGTCGGGCCGTTGTGTTCTCTTCTTCCTCTTCGATACCTATGTAATTAGCTCATGGATTGACTCATCCCTTTCCCCACATCTGAGAGGACTTACAGAAAATGTGCTGACAGTTATCCGGATATTCCACTTATTGTCAATAGTTTTGTGGCTTATGGTGTGGCTGAACAAGACTAACAGCCGGTGCAAAGAGAACTGGGATAAGATGTCTTTGATCAAAGAGGAAAAATACGTCGGAAGTTACGACGCGCAACACCATCATAACAGGACGGGTAGATTTGGTCGTCGTCTCGTTTATATTATGGCAATCGTCGGCTCTTTTGTGGGCTTTTATGCTGTGTTTGCGCTCAGATATGATGAGTGCACACAATTCCTGAATCCTACAAAAGTCGAATTGTAATCAAACGTTTGGTTTGTCCTCTCTTTGAGAAGTTTTACGGGAATTTTCCCATAAATTTATCGATGATTTTATTTAACGAAATAATGTGTTTGTAATTAAGTGAGCTTATGGTCATTCCTTATACTATTAATGAGTTTTACTTATAATAGTATCTGTTTTTCCAAATAAATGAATATTTTCTTTCTTTTTTTTGAATCCGATTCTCATTTAAAATATTCATTACTTTAATTGAAATAAAAAAAATTTCAGATAAAAATTGTGTTATTTTTTCAGAAGTTAACCAAATTTCTGTATATATTATTTGGTAAATAATAAACCCTCCTATTGATAACCGACCCATAACTCAAGATCTATATGGAATGTTCTTAGAAATTATAGGAGGAGTTGATTGACCCAATTGATCAAACAAAGAAAGACTGGAAACACATTTTATATTTCAAAGAAAGTATAACATTCTATAAAATTCGCATTTAAAAGATGTAATCTCTTAATTATGTGAATTGATCATGATGAATCATTGATGATCCTACATCTTATTTTCAATTATATCAGCTTTAGGGATTTGTACATAATGGATTTTATCTAGACACAATTTTTTGATTACATCAATGTTTGTTCGTCTACGCAATTAAAAATGATGTTATTAACCCATTATGTCATAATAATTATGATATAACTTATTCTAAATTATAGGCCATTACTAAAACTTTTGAGAGGGAGTCATACGATTGAAAAAATGTTTATTTTTATAATAAAATACTGAAAATCATTAATTAATTTGCAATTAAATCACATTTGAGTTAATACTGAAAACATTTAACCGACGATAAGATAACTAAAAGCTAACCAAACAAAGTCACCAAATTATCTCATCATTTCTTCATCGGAAGACTATTGAACTTTGGACCTATCGTTTACCATTTATTCAGTGATGTCCAACGAGTTTTCACTCAGATAAGGGCCCTTAAGAAAATGTTAAATGGTATGATTGGTAAAACAATGTCAAAGTACTATCGCATTATCCATAGATGTAATAATAATGAAATTTGTCTTAAATCGATGGACATTTGACCGTGCTAGAAAAAATGAGTTGGTATTTAGGTTATACCCCGTTGGGCATCACCGCAATTCAATAGCAATAATCAGAAGATAATCGGAAAAAGCATTACGTAGTTTGTGGAGAGACCCCAACAATCGACAGCTGATAAATGAAAATAATTTTTTAGTCCTTTTAGTGAAGAAAACAATTTATAAACACTTATTAATTGCGATTAAAAACACAATTAAAACTCATATTCAACTCATATGATAGTGAATGTCGACAATACTCGAGGTTGTTCTCAACTAATTCATCGAATTTAATCAAAATAATCAATTTATTAGTGATTTTAGGCTAAAAATCTGTTGTTTTTAATACGAAGTGAATTCAAATGAATGAATGATTGACTGAATCTTTATTTTAATTAAGAAATTGTTGTTATTATTAACGAATCGTCAATAATCTGGTCCTTTAGTTTCAGTTCTCATTTATTATGGTTTATATAAACTGTGAATATTAATGAAATAAGTGCTAGTCTTGTCTTTTGTCTATTTATAGTAATAAACTGACCCATCAAAGTGTATGAACGTGACCTTGAGATCAACATTAAATCCTAGTTATAAATAAATCATTGATTAATTGATTGATACATTTTTCCATAAATTTTGTCACATTTTCTAAATTTTTGCCCAAAAAAGGCTTAAACTGTGAAATATTTTGAAGAGAAAGACCCGAAACAATCAGGAAAATGCTCTTAACCTACAGTCAAGAAGATATCCAGAAACTAATGATCAGTATTTGGGGTTATCTGAGATTCTTCTGTATAATAGTTCACAACATATATTGTATACCGAGTTATCTATTTTTAAATTGGTTTCTATTTCTGCCCTTATTTTACATCAAACGTGACTTATATATGAATATCGAGAACACTCTCTATAATTGGTTACTCTATATTGTGAGCTCCTGGTCATACGGCGCCGGTATTCATATACACGAGTTGGGGGATGACATCTACAAACTCGATGGTAAGATATTTTGCATCCAATCCATCAAAACAACCCCTTATTATCACTTATTTGACCTCTTTTTAAATGTTCTTTCGATGAAATTCTGGAAAAGCGGAGAAAGTAATCATTTTCCGACTTTTCCTCCTAAATGTCAAAACAGAGGGAATTCCCAAAAAAGGAGTCAAAATCAGAGATTTGATGAACAATTTGATGAATTTGACCTCAATTTTAGGAATTTTAAAGATTTTGCGATAAATTATTGACTTTTTATGACATTTTAATTGACATTTGATTAAATGTTTAGAAGAAAAGACTCGGCTCTTGATTTTGGCGAACCATCAGTCGACAGCAGACGTGCCTCTAATGATGCAGTCGTTCACATCCCGGAGCAAACGAATACTGCTCTGGATTATGGACATCGCATTTAAGTACACAAACTTTGGTGTCGTCTCTCTAACACACGGCGACTACTTCTTGAACACTAAGAGCTATCAGGCGGGAGACATACTCAGTCACGTGACACAACCCATTAACAAGTTTAAGGACACGATTGTCCTCTTTCCTGAAGGTACCGTTTCTTTCACTTTAAATTATGCTAATCAAGGGATAGCCTTCCTTTCGGTCAGAATAAGTATCTTAAGTCTGAGTTCATATTCTTTGTATAAATCTATGGAATTCCGTTTTTAACGGATTTTGTGATCAAATCTCGAAAATAATATCAAATTCTTTGCTTTAAAACCAAATAGTCTTTTATCGAGACCTTAATCCAGAGGTAAATAACTTTCAATTATTGAATCCTTTCTCAAAACAGGTGTTCCTAACACTAGATTATAAGTAATTCGTGGTATTTGACAATACTTTCCAGATTAGATTCAATCAAAAATAGTCTAAAAGTCTTGTGTTTGATCTTATATTAACATAACTTATCATTTGATGATATTATGACCATTTGGTAACACAGGTATGGGTTAAAGTCTTATTTACCAATTGATTCGGAGTTAATGATTGGATTAGTTAAGAGTTATTAAGAGTTTTCCTCAGTTTTTGTTTTGTTTTTACGTTTATTTGAGTTTTTGTTATTTGTTTTGAGTTTTCAAATGTTTTTCAATAAATTTGAGGAAAATTAATGCAATTATTCGTGTAATACATAATGACATTCATTCTTATCTTATGCTAATGTCATTCTGTGCTCTATATTCTATGTCACACGTCTTCACTCACATTTCAAGTGCTGAATAGCATACCTGTCCTCTAATCCATATCTTGAAATCACTC
Organism: Minunthozetes semirufus; assembly: GCA_034699985.1. Lineage (NCBI taxonomy): Eukaryota > Metazoa > Arthropoda > Arachnida > Sarcoptiformes > Punctoribatidae > Minunthozetes > Minunthozetes semirufus. The sequence continues at coordinate 8,784 of JAQIXD010000479.1, forward strand.
TTGAAATTTGAGATGAACTTTGATTTCTTAGAATTAATAATTATTTTCTTCTGAAAACTCATTAATTAATTAATTCGTTGACTTTCAATTGAAATCACCTTTTTTTCAATTGGAATAAACAATCCATAGTTTCCTCGAGTATTTAGAACTGATTTTTTGTGTCATATATTTCCTTATCTTTAAAATTGAAAAACAAAACAAAATGTAATTTCATTTAAATGACTCTTTTGGTCAACAATTTATAGATTCTTTAAAAATTCAAAACTTCATTAAAAGTAAGTCCTATTTGTGCCAATAATGAGTATTAATTAGTCTATAAGTAAGTCTTAATTTTGATTATTGCCTCTTCTTATTGAAGTTTGAAACGGATTCTCATTTAATTTATTCATATCTTTTATTGAAGTCAAAAATAGAGACATTTTTATGAATATCCTCAGTATTTCTCACAAATGAACCCAAAATTTGTTTTTAATTGAACACTACATGTATTTCCTATAATTAAGCGATAAATCGGTAAATAAATCATTGAATGAATGGTTTGTTAGAAAACTTATTTTAATCATTCATTAGATATATATTTCACTAAAATAATTATTAATAAAAGAGTTATTTATTCAGTAAAACCTGTTATCGATTGAAAGTGAATTCAATTTTAAATTTGTTTTAATTCACAAAAAAATTAGTTTCGAATCAAAAAATTAAAAATTTATTAATACATGTATTTCTCTAATAATATCCAAGATATCATTCAAAGCTAATGAACTCTTGGTATTTATTATTAATATTTGGAAAGAATAAGATAATATATTTCAAAAATATTGGATATTTTCCAATTTATGCAGTGATGGGCACTACTGTAGAGTTCAGTCCGTGTCATACAATGGAAATACAATTGTAATTAATAATTAATAAACAATTCATAGAATAAAATACATGACTCATAACTCGAGTACAACTGCCTCTTCATAGAAATACCCCCTCGAGAGAGAGGTCCTTCACATAAGTACCTATAATAAGTGTGACCATCACTTCACTGAATTTCGTCTTAAACTGAATTTTGGACTCATTTTGACTTTTTTTCAAAGAATTTTCAATTTGTTTTAACTCTTTATTTGAGGAAAGGGTGGCAAACATTTTTAATCATGTTTTCGACCGAAAAGTATATCAATAAATCACTGGATGTTTATAAATCCTCATCAGTTCATATTCTATTAATGAACTGATTATCAGTTATGACTTATTAATCGATAGGGTTATCAAAGGCTATCTCTTGTTTGTGCGATCGATTACCCTTTGCTACGACACTAATGAAGGGATGAGTCTAATAGACTTTTATAGACTATTATAATAATTCTTTTATTGAAAGCAAACATTATTTTGATTTTCACTGATTTTGTATATTTTGTGTAACTTTTAGGCGGTTTTCGGTTCAAACGTATTCAGTCGTCAGACAAATACGCCCTAAAAAACAATTACCCGGTCCTCAGATATGTTACATATCCCCGATTCGGTGCTTACACCGAACTGTTAGAGCCTTCTGTTGGCATTACTCATGTCGTGGATCTGACCATTGCTTACGAAGATCTTCAGAACCCATTAACAATCGTTGATATCGGGTGCGGTAGCCGTAAGTCCAAAGTGCTGTTCAAATACCAAATATTCGACATCAAAGAGACGAAAGATATCCGAACAGAGCAGTGGCTGAATAATCTGTGGCAGGAAAAGGAGGACCTACTGCTCAACTATTATCAGAATCGAGAGAATTATGTGAAAGAAATGACAGACTTGAATATGGTTTCCCTAAATTGGCTCAAAGTGTTTGCAATTCATTTGTTTTATCTCTCGTTTTGGCTCTTCTTCTATATCTTCTATAAACAGACCAAAGGTTTTGTCTATAATTCCAATTAATTTTTGCTTTTTATATAATTTCCCAAAATTTTAGACAATTTTTCACTAATTTCTGTCACAAAACTTCACAATTAATTCACAATTAATTTGTTTTCAAAGAATATCTTGGAATCCATGAATCAAATGATATATACTGTGTTATTGAGAGCAAAATGAGAGGATTTCCCGGATATTAATTGGAATATATTTTTGAATAAAATGCGGGAATTTTTTGTTAAATTTTTTTCATAATTTGTTTTTAAAAAACAAAATATATTTAATTATAAGAATTGTTTAATAATTGGTTTTTTAATTGTGTTTAAGGTTTTGTAAAATTAAGGTTCACTTCAAAGTCGTCTCCACTTAAGACATACACTGAACCAAAAGAGAACGTAATTTTGTAAAACTTTATACTTTACACAAACAACACATCAATTTGACATTCATTTCGACCGATAATTAATTATTGAATTTGTTTTTTAATTGATTTTATTTTATTGTGATTTAATACTTGATATCAAATGTCTTCAGATTTTCTTTTCTTAAATTAAAAACTCAATTATAGACCACGACTTAAATGAGAGGAAAAATGGTATAAATTCTGTACTAAAAGTTCCGATAATTAGTCGAAAATATTTTGATTTTGTTTTTCTCTTTTTATTTAAACATTTATTTAATGTATAAATAGTTTTGTAATAATTATTAAATAATTTAATTGTAAATTAATTTTAATTAATTAATTAAGAGATTATTTGATCAAAAAATAAGTTTATTTTTAATGATGTTTTCCATTAAAAATGTGACAAAATTAACCAAATGTTCATTTTATTAAACAACAAACTGTTAATTACCTAATTCAGCAAACGGTGAGTTCTGTTGCTTTGAGTTTTGCTAACATTTCAATCAATTTATGAATTATTTGTTCAAACATTGAAACAAAATCTATTATTTTATTGTTGGTTGGATTAGTTGCAGGTTTATTATGGAAAATATTATTTCGAGAAACAATAGATTTGATAATTAATTCAATTGATTACTCATTTATATTGAAATCTGTTTATATAATACGAAAATACAATGAAATTCATGAGAAAAATGTTATAATAAATACTAATATAATTTAAACTCACGTTTTATGAGAGACGAGACCCACCCCAACATATTCTGAGCATTGATTGTCTCTAATTATGACTCATTTGGTGACCCGGAATGAATTCTTTCTCCCTCTGATGTATTTAAAGGCAAAGATGTTGAGTCCCAATAACCCGATCCCAATACCCATACCAATGACCATAAAAGTCATTTCGGACAGAATAAGACTGGGTTTGTGCTCCGGCTCTAAACCACACTCTTTGTCAAAGTCAGAGTAATACCACTTATTATTGTTTGCCTCAAAATCATTGAAAGTAAGCTCAGAGTCGATTCCCATGAATTTGTATGGACTCGACTTTGTTACGTTGTAGTAATAGATTCTAACAAAACTGATATTTGTGTTCTCGTGTTCATGCAATTCAAACAGAATCGCACCCCCATAAGGAGGCGTCCTATTGTTGTAATTACCCAATGCTTGCATCAGAGGCACGACTATTGAGTCGTGAGTGGAATAGATGTAAAGCTCTTTCTCTTTGTGGCCATTAATTACAGATTTCATGTTTGAGATTAAGATTTCGATCAGTTTTCCCAAACGTATCTTAAGAGTGAAGGGAGTGTTCCAGTCATACATATAACTTCCGACACCTAACGGATCCAGAGCTTCGATGGCCTGAGACTGGGTATAGGGTGCGCTCGAATTCTTTTCTTTGAAAGCATCCCAAAAAAGGTTATTTTCTCTTTCAATTTTCAAAGTGTCCCAGTACATCTGACCTCTATACAGACTGTCAATAGGATCCTGAAACAATTCCTTTAAAAATCCATAAATAGTTGAATTTTTAAAGTCTGTGATTCTCTTTTTAACATCCAATGAATTGTTGATTACATTGCGCTCATCCACATCAGCTTTTGGACACTTCTTGTGCGGAACAAGTACTGTATCCTCGTCTTTGGGCATAAAAGTCTCAATAGGAAAGGGTTGCCATATTTGACCCAAAGAACTACCAGTTGAGTTCCACTGCCACTTGTCTTTTGGGGGATACATTCCAGACAGAAGATTGGACACACTCTCTATGCATCTGCAGTTATGACATAAGAGGGTTAATTTAAGTACATTATGTTCATTATTTCTCAAAATGTTTTTAATAAATAAAAATGGGGGCGTTTTCATTAAACTCAATTGATCATGCTTCTTTTAAGAAAATTAAAACATAAATACCTCGACTCAAGCGAACTCCTTGCGTAGACTAGTCTGGGTGAATTCGTTTCACTGAGATATCCAGTGTACCACTCTCGCAGATATTGTCCCATCGTATACATTCTTGCCTTTCCCGCTGTTGTGAGATGTCCGTAACCCGCTGGCCAATGGCTCACATCTTTGTAAGGATCAGTTTTTGGAAAATTAGCCAACAGAGCAGACCTTTCCCCATGTCTGTGCACTATTTGCAAGAGTTTTAATGTGGAAATATCGTGATTATTCCATTCTGGGGCCGAACTATTCACCAAAGAGTCGAACAAAAGCACTGACAGAATAAACACTAATTTTTGAGTAATTTTCATCGTTTTTAATGATTTTAATCAAATTGAGTCTCAATTATCACTTGATTTGAAGAAATGTCATTTTTCGCAAATAAATATTCATTCAATTGATTAAGTTTTATAAACGAGTAGTTAAGAGTTGAGTTAAGATCACAGATATTTAGCAATAAATGTTATTAAACTGAATAAAGTTTTATTAATAGCTGAATAAAATCAATAATTTTATCTTGGCTTATCTTATCATATGATAGGTATAATTTAGAAATAAAGTCAATTTAATAGATAATACAATTGTTTTAATTAAATATTTATTTAATCAGAGAAACAATTCATACATTTATTGCTTTGATTTTAATTTGAGTTCAAAATTCAAGTTTTCACTCATACCAGTGCTATTCGGAGATATTTCTGACAGAAAATGTTCTTGCTCAATTATCATAAGCTCTATTAAATAGGCTCATTTTTTCTAAACTACGCCTATTTATCGACAGTCAAAGTAGTTTTTTAAATACATTGGTTACTAAATCAGATGAAAACTCTTTTATTTGTCACATAAAAAGTAGATTAAATCGAGGATAGGCTGTATTGTCAGAGAATTTCGTCAAAAGAAGTGAAAATATATCGATTTTGATGTTTTGATAGATAAGTTTCTGATAAATTCACCTGAATATTGAAAAACTTGAAAATAGGATAGACTTTCAAATTAATCAATATTTGATGTGAAAAACAACAAACAATTCTGTTCTTTGAATAGTTGTCAAAACAAATTGATTGGTAACGATAGTCAAGGATTACACTAAAAATGAGATTCTCGTATTATTCTGAAATTGAAGCAAAAGAGCTAAAAGTGATTTATGACAGATCCATTTACCACAAATAAAATTGTCGTTCTAGCTATACTTAATTACATTATCTACCTTGGTTATCATTGATTTTAAATATATTTGCTATACAATGGGTGGAGTTATATACGAATCAATTCAAATATTTGTCGCCAAAAAGTAAAACAATCGATGATATCAAATATAAATCTCAAGAATTCAATAACATCAAGGTCAATATTCAACTAATGTGTTGAACAGGATTTTTTATTAATTAATCGTTGATCTGAATTTAAAATAAGAAATCCTTTATGACTATAAAGATTGATGGTCATAATCAGGCTAACAATTTTAAAGCTCCAATAAAATATAACTTCGGTTTTTAATCTTTTTTCGGATCACTTTTCGGTTAATATCTTTCAAACCAAAAACTTTAGGAAAACTAATCTCAACAGAAAGAGATATTTCACAAATTGGTTACTCATTCATTGAAAAATTTGAAATATTTAATGTTTGAGCATGGTATTTTACCATAAATATTTAAAGGCTCTTTTGAAATCCGTTTTTCCCGCTAAGTTATTGCATAAATGCACAAAACCATTGAAACATGTATTGCACATAGTGTTGGAGCATTGGTTAACTCTGTGGTGTATAGTTTGAGGCAATTGTGCCCAAAATTTCATAATTTGAAAGCAATTCAATCAATAGGTTCTAAACTTACAAAACTTTTATCAAAACGTGTCTCAAATTTTATAGAGTTTCTCAATTGATTTGTCGACAAAATTATCTAAAAAGTGGTTATAATGTCTTCAGATAATTGTTTTATCAAAATGTTTATTCGTTCAAACATTGAAGAAAATACAATCGAAACCCTCGAAGAAAATGGTTTCAAAGATCAATTGTCATTTTGTTATCTTGACTTAAAGGAAGACCTGTCTCGTATTAGGGACATTAGTTTGGGTCAACAGACAATTCTGAGACAAGTTTTGGATAAATTTCAGAAACGATACAAAGATTTTATGAGAGACTTCGAGAAGAACTTAACCAAACAATTACAACAAATTAGTGACGAAAACTTTGATACAGAAAACTTCTTTCGAAGATTTTCTTTCATCGAAGAGAAGACAATTGAATCTCTAAAAAGGAATGGCTATAACAACGAGCATTCCTTTTGCTATTTGGATCTCAAGAAAGAACTTCCTCTCATTGAAGACATAACAATGAGCCAAAAGTCACTCCTGAGACTCATTTTGAAGAGATTTCAAGACTCGAAGAAATCTTTAAAAAGAATTTTTGAAAACAAATTAATGGAAGAGTTGACACAAATAACAGATAAAAGTGATGAAATCATTGCGTCAAATACTTTTGACTCGAGTGAAGAACTGTCCATTATTTATGAGAAGCCACCACTTCCTAAATTAACTCGAGTACAACGAGAGAGAGATCAGAGTTTGTCTGTTCCCACTATAAGTCATACATTGAAATCCATTCCATCCATAACTACTACTTCTTGTAATAAAGACAATCAAACGATTTGTCCCAAAAATATTGCCACCAATTCATTCGTTCCTAAAGATGGCGAACATATTGAATCATTAATAGAGATTCCTTCCTCTCCTTCCTTCTCTCCTCTCTCACCACAATCGTCATGTTTTTCGGGAAATAATTCTCCTCTTCGTTCTGTCAGTCCTTCTCCTCCTTCAAGTCCATCAATACTTCATCCAAAAATTGTATTAAGACTTAATAAAAAAAAGAGAAATAAAGAAAAAGAGATAAATTCAAATGATATGAATGATAGCGATGGCAGTGATGGCAGTCGTGACAATTGGGTCATCAATCAGTCCAAAAATGATGACTTAAATGATGACGAAAGAGACGAACACTTAAATGAATTCGATATAAATATATCGACAAATTCCCCACAAAATAGTGCCCAAGAAATGGTCACAAACAACGAAAACTCAGTATCAGATTCGCAGACTTTTACTCCTCTTACGGTTTCTTCTATTCAGTCGCCACACCATCATTCGGTTCCTAATCCACTCATAAACAATGAGTCGGTTTCAACCTCTTCTAGAGATTCAGATGAGATGTTGCAATCGGACAGTACTTCATTTCAATCCATTCATAATACAAGTAATTCAGAAGCTGTTCCTTCGTTTGAATATGAATGTGAGTTCGAAGGCTGTGGAAAGTCATTCTCTAACATTAAATCATTGTGGGGCCATTCGGGTAAACATGGTAAAGAGTTAAAAGCTTGGAATAAATGTCCCGAAATTGAGTGTTTAGGAAAAACTTTTCCAAATATAACTTTATTTAAAAAACACCAAAACTTACACAAAAGTAAAGGAAATAAGTCTTATTCCACAAACAGTAAAAAACTTAAGAAAAATCAAGCACTTGATGGTCATGAGCCCAATCACACCATAGAGAAGCCATATATGTTGAGATCACAGAACACCACAAATATAAATGAATTGTCGTCTGATATGGAGTCGGAGTCTTTAGTCTCGTCACCGAAACAAACAAATATTGGTCCAATTAGTGACCAAAAATCATTTGTCGTCCCATTAGTGATTCCTCCCCCCACTCGTCTATCAATTAATATTTCAAAGATATCCACCGAATTGATTGAAGCCATAAATAACAATAAATACCCGAAAATAGTCAGAAGTGTTGGTCAAGGCTTTCAAAGGAGTGGTGAAAAAATGTTATCACTTCATCAGAAGATATCATCGCCTAATGGCTCAGATGACCAAAAGATCGCTACTTATCTCTGTCTCCTCGATAAAGACTGTAATCAGGTATTCACTGATTGTAACGAACTTATTAATCACCGACTCGTCACTGATCATCACTGGTCTTCAACTGACACCGGAAGTGAATCCAGTCATCGGAATAGAGGTAAAGTTAATTAAATGAATGTGGAATTGCATTAAATTATTGATCGGACGGTCCGATTCGGACCTCATATTTTGATTTCTCAGATAATTGTGAGCTCATAATCATTGAAGAATCCGAAGAAGATGAGCCTAAATCTGTTGTTAATATGACAGATGAAACACAATCTCATCCTTTGAGACCAAAGATATTCACGACTATTAAACGTTCATTAAGTATTTCTATTGACAATCAAACAGATGAAGAATCGGAAATAGAAGTCATGTCCTCTTAAGTAAAGTATTATTTTTGTTATCAAAATCTAAAAATTTGATTCGACTGTATTTTACATTTATTAATAAAGAATAAATTACTAGAAATTGAAGTATTTGATGAATGATCGGTAATTATAATTATAGAAAAGTGATTCGATTTAAGATAAATGTTATTAAAGTCGAAAAATTCTCTCTAAAACTGTAAGAAAGCAAGTGTTTAGTCAAATGAATAAACTCATTGAGGGGACAGACCTCTTGTCTCTCCCATATCCTGTGATGCAGAGCATAGACACAATTATAGTGTGTAATACATTTGCTCAGAATATTCTGAAGTCCTTAGAAATTGTAATCAATTGCAAAACGAGCGCTCAGTAGACAATAGGAGTCTCCTATTAAGAGACAGCTTTATTAAAACGTGTTATAATTGTCGTCAAAATTATCTCAAAATTTATTAAAATGAGTGAAGAAAGTGAAGACAACTGTTATATCAGAAACCTTTTCAAAGATTACGATTCAATTAATGAGAAGACAATTGAGTCTCTCATAGAAAACGGTTACACAAATGAGATAACCATTTGTTATCTCGATTTTGACATAGATTTGCCCCGAATTACAGACATTAGTTTGGGTCAGCAGACAATCCTGCGATCGATTTTGAGTACAATACAAGAGTCGCACAAATATTTGAAGAAGAAGTTCGAGAAGGAGTTGACCGAACAAATACAACAAACGAGTGGACAAAACTTTGTCACCAAAATCTTCTTCAAGAAGTTTCCTCTTATTGATGAGAAGACAATTCAGTGTCTCATAGATAATGACTACACAAATGAGATATCTATTCGTTATCTAGACTTCGAGAAAGATCTGACGCGAATGAACAAAGACATAAGCTTTGGTCAGCAGACAATACTCAGACAAATATTGACTAATTTTAGGTCCTTTACTCCCAAATTCTTTACTGAAAATATCAAAAATACGATTAATAACGAAGAGTTGACACAAAATAGTGGTTCGAATGATGTCTTAAATGCTTTCCAAGACTCGCCTCAAGAAGTGATGACAACTTCAACTTCTGAGAGACGATTCTCAGATCTCCCTGTTTTGACGCCAATCAATCGATTCTGTGATCAACAACGGATCCAAAATTTGTCAAATGAGACAAAAACAAATGATTTGTCTCTCAATTTGACAGCAAATACTAATAATATTTCAGACAATGAAAGTCAAGTCACAAGTTGTGTCATTCCATCCACAAGTTGTATCTCTTCGGTTACTGAAGACATGAATGAAATGATGTCAATGCCGTCGACGAGTGACTATTCGCTACTATCGTCCATTCCTTCGGCGAGTAATTCATCGCAAATTGCGATCAATGGATCGCCAGTTGATTGGGAGACTCATTCCTCAACGCCATTGACAAATCGTCAATCAATTGTTACGACACATAACATTAGAGGACCGAAGAAGTTTAGAAGATTTGTCAGATGCTATCGATTGAAAAATGTCCGCAAAGAGGAGCACAAAATATATGATATAACTGATGTCTCGTCATCCGATGCTTCAAATATTAATTCAAATGCTATTAAAGAGGAGATAATAGATGTTGAAGAGGAAAGTCCTATGACTACAACACTTGAGCGCTCATTAGACATATCGAATGACAGCAATTCCCCAACTAAAGACAGAAGAAAAAGTAATACCGAAATCTTTTCCAGAAATCGTTTATCAATTGAATAGTGACAGCGAAGAGGAAAAGCTCATAGATTTAACTGAAGACACGGAATCTGAATGCAAAACTTCCACAAAAAAGAGCCAAAATAAGACTCAATCGAAACGAAGAAGACGAGAAAAGAGATTCTTCTCTATATTGAAGCCAAAGAATGCGAGTCCGCACTCGTCAGAAGAGTTAATCAAAAACAGTGGTCATAATAATGAGACGATTGTCTCCAATTCTGTACAAAATATAGCTCAAGAAGGGGTCACAAGTAATGAAAGTTCAAAAATTGTTTCCACTTTAACGCCAGTTATTCCTATCTATGGTCAGAGTTTGTCAAATCCGACTACAAGTCATGAACTAAGACGAGTTAGGTCTTCAACTACCACTACGACTGGTAATCAACACATTTTACCCACAAGTTCTGCGACAGTTTCATCCATTCCTCAAGAGTCTGACAATAACTCAATACTAACTCCGAGTGACTCTTCATTATTATGTTCCTCTACTTTGGCAGACGAGTCTCCTCTTCCTTCTGTCCGTAATTCAATATTTGAATCGCCGATAAGTACGCCATCACTTAACTCAAGAACAGTCTTCAAATTACAAAAAGTTAGTGAAGACAAAGAATTAGAATCAGAAGAAATCTCTAATAATCGGATAATTGATTCTGCATTTGAAGGCAATTCAGATATAAGTGACGATCAGTTAATCGAATCCGATATAAATAAAGAGGAAATTCAAACAAATTCTGTTCAAAATTCAGTTCAAGAAATGTCCACAAATGATGAAAATCCATTGTCTCTGCCATCGACTTCAAAAGCAGTTTCTGCCACTCATTGCCGAAACAATCAATTGGTGGCAAAACGCTCCTCAAGTCGTAAGTCTAAAGAGTCAAAAATGATGTCTTCGGGATCGAGCCTATCATCGATCGAATATTCCACAGTTTTGTCACCAAATGATATCTCAGTTCAAGCGGTTCCTCTCTATAAATGCTTATTCAAAGATTGCAAAAAGGAATTCCCTTCTATACAGGCTTTGCAAAGCCATTGGAACTGTCATAAAACATCTTTAAAAGGGACCAAAAGTAAAAAGACTTTCTGTTCATTACTTTGTTTGGGCGACCATTTGACTCACCATAAGATCGACCCAAAAAAGCAGTTCAAATGTTGGGCAGAAAACTGCGGCAAAACCTATCAAATTGAAAAGTACTTCAAACTTCATCAGCGAATACACGCCATTTTCCAGTGTCGAGCACAGGGTTGTGGCAAAAGATTTCGTTTGCGTGAAAATCTTGCAATTCATCAGAGAGTTCACAAGAGAGTGGCAGCACATCCATATCTCTGTCCAGAAAAGAGTTGCGGAAAAAGATTTCAGTTTAAAAATTTGCTTAAAACTCATCAACGAATACATAATAAAGAAAAACCTTATTTCTGTCGAATAAAGGGATGCAATAAAAGATTCAGAAATAAGTCTTCCCTAACAAACCATAAACGGCAACAGCACCAACACATCACAAAAGAGACAACTGTCCAACAAAAAGTCACTCATCGCTGTCAAAGAGTTGGTTGTAATCAGGAATTCAGTAATTCTGGAGAATTTAGAACTCATAGACTCGATCACAGGAATAGATCCTTAAGTTTCAATGAGTGGTTAATTAGTGATCAAAGCTCTTCGACAAACTCGTTGTCATTTGAGGAATGGCACGAAGACAGGAATGACGGACAAACAAAAATCTCAAAACAAAGTTCATTCAATGAAGAAATGAATGAATCAGAAGAAGCTGTCGGAGAAGACCAACTATTGGTAGGTATTATTGAAAACAATATCTGATCAAAAGTAACCCAAAAATACATGTATTTATAGGAATCGACTAATCATTAGATAAAACAAATGGAATCCAAAACTGAAGAAATAAATGAATAAATTTTTTACGAATTAAAACACAATTCAATGCTTTTATTGAAAATTAATTAATTTTCGAAAAACCGGAGAGAATTCCATCATTTGATTTGTGGTAAAAAAAAATCTTCGTTTAGAAAATTAGCGTTATTTGGTATAGAAGTGTAAGGGCATGACCTGACTGTCCAATCATCGAATGAAATACAGTTTGTCATCGTTTGTGTATTTTTGGTGATCGACTAAACTGTTGCACTCTTTCTTCAATTTCTCATAAATCAAAGGTTGAGTACATTTTATAAACTCCTGAAGAGGACAAACAATTTTGTTCTCACAATCACCGAAAGGTCGAGCACTGGCACTACCGCTATATGTGTCCCGAATATAAAATACACGAACAGAATATTCTTCAGTATTAGGATTCTGATGTAGTTCTAGTATTAGGGTTGAGCCGAAAAGAGGTAGTTCCCCATCGAACACATTGAGAGCATGCATGAGCGCCGCTAGCATTGAGTCGTGGGTCGAATAGATGTAAACCTTTTTCTTGTTCTGTTCGCTGACAACTGACTCGAAATTCCTGACGAGTTCTTTGACTAAACCGCCGGCCCTTAAACGCTTGATTATAGTGCTGTTCCAGTCTTTTCTGTAGGCAAAGCGATGCACTTCCAGCAGTTGATTCACAATTTCCTTCTGTTCCTCTTTGGGCCAAATATGGGTCCAATAATAGCCTTTACTCATCTCAATCTGGAGGGCGGTATGCAATTGGCCACACTTTTTAATGCTGTCCACTGGATAGCCCACTGCAGCGGATAACCTCTCGAACAGCTCTGTCTTATTTTTCAAGTAATCCTGAACTTCTTGTGACTTATAGATGGCCTCCTTTTCCATGTAAACAATGGGACAGTACTTGTCTTGTCTTAAAACAATGTCGTCCTTCTTAGGCATATATGTCTCAATAGGGAAGGGCTGCCAGAGTTGGCCAATACTAGCATCTGAGCCATTATTCCACTGCCAGTCTACGTGTTTGGGCGGATAAAATCCGGCCAAAAGACTGGACACACTCTCTATACATCTGTGCGATAGAGAACTCCTGATATAAACCTAAGTTTGAAAACAATAATAAAAAGATAATTCTCTGAAAAGTAGTTTCACTCAATTTTATACCTCTCGAGGGGAGTACTCATCGCCCAAATAACTGTGGTATTTGTTACGCAATAATTGACCAAGCTTAAACATACGATATTTACCAGCACTGGTCAGTTCGCCGATACCTTCCTTCCAATACTTTTTATACTGGTAGGGGTCGTTCGGTGGAAAACTGATAGGATTCCTGTCCCCGTGTCTGTGGACTATCTGCAAGAGCTTTAAGGTTGATATGTCGTGATTTGGCCATTCATTTGTCGACTCATCGCTTTCGGCTGAGTCTGTGCTCAAACCATAAGCCAGGAGTTGAACACATATTAGGAAAACTATTTTCCGGAGATTTTCACTCATTTTTTGAGAAATAATTTCAAAAGAAATTCAAAAACAAAACAAAAATAAAAACTTTTACATAATTTTCATAACATTTTTGAACACAATTTATATACAAAAATTATTTGACTTTTTTTTTCATTGATTCAGTTGTCGGTCTCCTCCCTGTCCTCATGTTTGGCACAGAATTGTTGACATTTTTCTCATGAATTCACATCACTTTACAACTGTTCCCTCAATTGATATCAATATTGAATTTGATGTTTAATTACACCAATTATTCAATAATCAGTTTAGACATCAATTAATAAAAATAAATAAATATTTTTGTTGTTTTTAACCATATTTCTGACTAAAACGCAGGAAATCATTGCAATCATTGAGCACAGCCTCTGTCATACCAGTCCTCTAAATCTGGATGACCTCTAAAATAACACCCATTTAGGCAAAGGTTGAGAAATACCGGCAATTCTTCGCTGGAAATACAACTTTCTCTCCAGAAAATTATCAGATAAGAGACATTGTTTCAAATTTAAAGTTATCATTTGGTTCATTGTTTTAAATTCAGAGGAAATAAAAGTCACCTGTTATTCATAAAATGAGTAAATTTTTGTCAAAATCTCAGTATTTTTCAGTAAATAATCTAGTTTAGTTTTCTAGAGGATCTCAAGTAAATAAAAACACCTCTTATTATTAATAGAAAAGGGTCAAATTGAATGTTGAATTGAATATTGAATTGAATACATCAGACAATTATTTTAGTCTTTGGAACACAACATAAAGTTTATGCCATTAATTATTAATAGAAGAGAATCTGATGGAACCGTTTTATTACTGATGAAACTCAAAATTTAACGATAAATAAGGCTCTCATCAGTAGATAATTGAATTGAAATTGTTTTTCTATTCATTTATTTATTTTTATAATTATTATTACAAACTTAAAGGGAATGTAAGGGAAGGGAAGGGAGAAAAGTGGAATCAATAGACAACGAAAACAAGTTTTTGATTCAAAAAGTTGTTAAATACAAAAGAAATGCATTGAAGACAGTCTTATAAATTCATTGACTTATCCCTAGGGATGAGCCTTAACTCAGTTAACTGGCAGTCAGTGACTGCGCTTTTAGTATGAGAGCCTCTCATGAGAGGGGAACAACAGGTACTCTGATTGGACGCACATGTCATTAGTGATAGTCTGTGCGCTTATATTCAGTTTCAAAATAGTAAACAAAGCGTCAAAACGGCGCCTCTTAGAAGACGTTTCACTTATTTTTGTCTTAAAAGACATCCATTTCTTTTCATTTTATTTCAATTATTGTCTTCAAAGTTATCGTTAATAAAGTGGTAATAAATGGACGAAGAAAAGTACTTCACTGAAGACTTTTTCAAAAAGTTTTCAGTTATCACATCAAAGACTATCGAAGTTCTCATTGAAAATGGTTACACAACTGAAGAATCTCTCTGTTATCTCGATGTCGACAAAGACCTATCTCGTATGACTCAGATAATGATGGCTCAGAAGACACTCCTGAGGCCATCGCTTAAAACATTTCATGACTCGGACTCAAAGAAAAAGTTTGAGAAGAAGTTAAACGAAGTGTTGGCACAAATCAGTTACAAAAACTTTGTGGCCGAAGACTTCTTCAGAAAGTTTCCTTTGATCGAAGAAAAGACAATCGAATCTCTTCTGGAAAATGGATTTACAAATGAGCAGACAATTTGTTATATGGATTTGGAGGAAGACTTGCCTCGCATTCCAGACATTTCATTTGGTCAACAGTCACTCCTGAGACCCATTTTGAAGAGATTTCAAGACTCGCAGAAGTCTTTGAAAAAGAGTTTCGAAAAGAAATTATCGGAAGAATTATCACAAATTAGTGACAAAAATAATTCGACGAAAGTCTCAGATTTAATCCAAAACAGGAGTCCAGAAGTGGCCAAAACTGATATAACATTAGCACTGCCCCCAACTCTAACGCCGTTCAATGAGTTCAGTGGACAACAGTTTCTTACTGTTCCGAAAATAAGGCATGAAGTGCTTCCCATTCTGTCCACAATTAGATCAAATTCTATTCCCAATAGAGACAATCAACTCATTCCTTCCTCAACTGTGGACACACTTTCATCTATATCTCAAGTTTCAGATGATATGATGTCAATACCATCGACGAGTCACTCATCACTTGTATCGTCCACTCCTTTGACGAGCTTTTCATCGCTCCCTTCGGTTAGACATTCATCTCAGTCAACGACTCCCCTTTCTTTCCCATCCAATAGTCGTTTATCACTTCCATCGACAAGTCGTTCATCAATAGAATCAATAAATAAAAGAAGAAAAGTTCGACGATTTGTCAAATGTTTTAAACCATTTAGAAATGTCTGTAAAAAAGAAGAGCCGAGTGATGAACCACTCATCACAACTTGTGATGCGAGTACTGACACCCGATATATCTTAAAAGTTCGGATCAAACCTGAGAACAATTCGATGTCGTTCTCAAATGTTTCTCCAAATTTCAACGCAAATGGTATTAAACAAGAGGTGACTGAAAATCACATAAAAGTCAAAGAGGAATGTCCTAAGACTACAACAATTGAGCGCTCATTAGACATCTCAGATGAAACCGTAATATCCGAAGAGCCCGAAGAAAATGCTTCGAAATCTGTTCCGCTGGTCGTAAGTTTGCCTAAAAATGGGAACAAAGAGGAAGACGAAGACACGGATATCAAAGATACGGAAGACATGGAATCGGATTCTAACAGTTCGTCAGTCGATACCCCAAAAACTAAACTAAAGCGTCGAAAACGTAAGAAAATTCTTTATACAGAACCTCATAGGAGGCCTCCGAGGAATAAGTCTCGAAGTCCTCGAACGAAGAGTCCTCTAAAAAGGAAATCCTCTGATAAGGTCTTTAATTATCATTGTCCTCATGAAGGTTGTAGTCAAAAGTTCTCAAATTGTGAAGAACATCGCCTTCACTTTCTCAGCCATTTCTCACAAAAGAGTACTTCAATTGCGAGCACTTCTTCTGGCAGTTCATCCGATAATAGTAATGATAACAATAGAATCGATGAGATCTCCAGCGATCTGATGACTAAAATGAAAACAAATGCCGACAAAAACCTTCAAATTCTTAAGAATAATCTCTCTTCTGATGTGAAAAATCTGAAGACATCCATACCTTTAGACCAAATAAACAGAATTCCTGACAAAAAACAAACGGAATCTCAAGAGAAGAAGAATTCGAATTCTGAAGATAATACTGAAGACAAAGAGGTCTCAATACACAAATGCATGGTTAAGAGCTGTCCTCATTACATTGGAAAGGGTGAGCTTAGGAATCATCTGAAGACATATCATAAAGAAATGTATGAAAAAATTGAGGCCCGAAAAAGAAAAAATCACTAATTCCTATCCTATCCTCTCTTATTAAAGGTTCGAGAGAACAGCATATTTAATGTCTGTCCAAAAATCAAAAATTGTTTGAATCATTTAATCATATATTTGAAGAAATTTAATGAAGTCGTTTAATATACACTTGTTTTTACACTTTTATAATAATTACTGTTTTTTATGGCGAATAATGACTGAAACGGAGTTATCATTCAATTTATATTTTCTGTGAAATAATGAATAATTGTTGGAATAATTTGTTCCTTTTATTGAGTTTTAAGTTTTAATTATATATTTATTTCTCTCTAAAGTACTGTATTTTTATTAATAGTTTGGAATAAAAACAAAAGTTTTTCTCATTTTATTCAATCCTTAATATTATTACTATTCGATGAAAGCACAGTATGTTTGATATGTTTGTGAAGTCGAGACATCAGATTAGTCTTAAGCAGGGATGGCAAAGGTCCGCGACCCTAGGGGGGGGGGGGTAAT